>JABJVR010000103.1:6145275-6171415 GCA_025773905.1 Chitala chitala | reverse complement strand
TGTCCCCTCACCTACCCAACCGGTCATGTCCCCTGCACGTGTAGCGTGCGCGATGGCGCGTGGAATGGGGCCTCGGCAGTTTAAGGTCTCCTTTTTACGTTCACAGAGGTAGGCAGCGACAATACCTCCAGTAACATCTGTGAATCTACAGCGTGGAACAACAGTCTCAAAAGTCCTAAAATACACGAATGCATATGAAAGAATCAACGACCGTTAAAAGATGTTCACAAATATATTCAAAACTGAAATTTTGTATTTGTTTTGTGGAATACGTTGCGGGAATTTGTGATTTCATGTATACTTGTGTATTTTGCATTACATTCATTTGTGAATTGTCTTTTACGCTTTGTGCTTGTTTATGAATTTTACAGTTATATTCGTGAAACGTTTTGATACTGTTTTAGCACCGTATCATGCTATTTTGCCCCTTAATTACCAGTACTTACTTGTACCACGGCTTGCACCCTCCCCCGATTAGAAGCGTTGTGGACACGCCGTATCAGCATATTTATAAATGGAGTTTGAGCTGTGTCCAGCCACGTGGCCATACATGTATAGGGAGAACTGCAGGGAGCCAAACATGCAGATCTGTTAATCTTACTGTTATTCCTATATGTGCATGTACGTATAAAGAGTGTTAAGCCGTCGCCTACAGTTGAGACAACGGAAGACAAGGGCAATATATGAAGATAGTTTTATGTTAATTTTGTTTATAGTGTGGTCGATGTATTTGCACAGGGCTTTTTGGAAAATAACAAAAAGACATTGTGTTTTTTTTTTTTTCTTTTTTTTTTTTTACCTGTTCGACAGAAATATAAATATAAACGGAATTAATTATCTTCTGTTGCAGGCAGGGGAGCAGATGGCGGGTCACTCCTTACCCCCAGTTATATAGATTTAACTATATAATAATAATAATTCAAAAATGTGAATGTGGGTGAATCTAATACACCCATCAATTCATCTGGCTTCCTTTTAGAAGAACACGTTTTGGTGGCACAAAGGGAGAGTCTGTCTACCATGTGTTCACTGCCGTATTACCTTCCTCTGGAAGCAAAAAAACTTGTAAAAGCCTTACTTTTCACAGCCCTCATTAAAATAGTACTGGTATGGCTTAGGAGTCAGAACTGTAAGGAAAGTCCTATTTTCAGGGAGCATTCTTGCCTTCACCAATGACAGGTTTATGTTCTCTGCACTGTTCAGAAGTATAGCAAAGCAACACATAGAACACTCCTGTGGTCATACAACTGATTAGACCAAAATTCAAAGCATAATCTAAGGTTATAGTTAGGAGCAGGTTCAGCAAAACAACATTTAATTCCTACTGACTGTAAATATAGACGTTGTTCCAGGCCTGTGATGCAGGGGAAGTCTGGTCTGGTGACTGAGGAAATTCTGGGTCAGCATTCAGCTGTCTGACGCAAGTTACTGTACCAGTAAAACAGTTGCTGTTCCCCGTTACTGGCAAAATGATCATTAACACCTTATTTACTTTTCCCACAGAAGTATTATTTCTACTGGATGTTTATTTTACTGATTTAGTATCAAAGTACTTAGTTAAGTATCAGTGTGTATAGTACTTGCATCATGATTTCATTGTGTATATAAAATCCTTTCTGCAACATAACATAGCTCAGTCATTATATATATTTATTTTAAATGTGAAACAAATGTTGTAGTGAAGGCAGCCAAGAGTGCTTAAAGACAAAGTAAACCACTTATTAGGGAACCACCTGACATTGTAATACTTTGTATTTTATGTAAAACCTTTGAATAAGACTGAGGCTTGCCATGTGATGCAGTGATATGCTGAAACACTGAGAGAGTCAGCTGGGCATTCAGCTGATTTGGTAAAGTGATTCATGCTAGGCAGACAGACTACACTGTCAAGGAAAAGACACCTAATAGTAAATAGTAAAATATACATTATGAAAATATAGACTGTACCAAGTTATTTGTGATATCTCAGTGCTATTGAAGGAAACCTAAGGGTACCCACTGTATTATTTTTTTGCTATATTTATGTTTTTGAAAAATGGGAAGAACATTAAATCCTTTCTGCATTTAAAGTCCATAATTTATACAAATGTTCTCACATTCTCAAAGGAAAACTCAAATGTTTTGCGTTAAAAGTCAGATTTATAAAACTTTGCTTAAACCCAGGTACATGTCTTACAGTATTATAAATTACAATTATTGCAGAAATATTTGCACGTGTGTGCACTTTGATAAAAGCCCCGTTCCCACCCAGGAATTGCCCTAAATGGGTAATGCGAATTAGTCACGTGTATATAATTGTTTTACATTCTTCTGCACACATTTCCCTCAATCTCATAGAGGGGTTCAGCAATCTGCTTTGACATTCAGCGGTTCAAGAAAAGCCAGGTTATGTCATTGGGTCAAGTTATGTAGGATACCACAAACTATTATATACTTTGTTGGGTGGTATAACAGAACAACCCCTAAACCTGTCAAACATCACCACCTGTTTTTGACACAACCTGCAGGTGCACTCTGGTACTGAATGTGCAATTCTACTCCCCTGTTGAACGGGGGTTCCTCTTCGCTGCATAGATGATGGAATAGGGTTAGTATCCAGCCCTGAAATGCATAACCACTGTCTCCTATAAGTACTACACATATATTAGGGTTTCCTCTAGGACTTTTTTTTTTTTTTTTTTATTGTCAGTCCAGTGTCTGGAAAGAATACATCTTACTGGACAAATCTAAAAGTTACCAGGCACATAGCAATAACAGTCAGTCACAGATATAAGTATAATGTCCACTGAGCTTGAAGAATGACAGTCACCTCAAACGAGTTTGGCTGTTTAATGAAAATAAATGGGCAGAGGTCCCAGAAGAAAATTTTCAGTGGGGTGTGGGAACACACGAAAAATATCCAAACTGCATTCTGGGTGATGGAGAAGGGGACTTTGGCAAAACTGTTTTGTAGGCCTCGCACATCTTAACAGATGCATTCACGGAGTACTTTTTCGCTCGTCTTGATAAATTGTCCACACACGTAACAAAATGCATCTGCTTGGTGCAAGCAAACCTCCTGATGCAATGTAAATCAAATTTTGCTACACACTATTCTCTTACTCAGCAATAAGATAAACAAAATATGTTGGTTTAAGGCACCTGTACTTTTACACTTCTATGGATTCTACTGGATAGTCCCAGAAAGTGCTAGAAAGTTCTAAAAGATTCCAGAAAGTTCTAGAAAATCCTGGCCAATTCTAGACAACTCTCACAGTTCCAGAATATGCTGGAAGTCTACTTAGCATTGAATGTGAATCGAGAATGCTCTTGAAAACATATTTTGAAATTTATCATTGTCCTGACCACAGAAGCAAAATTTTTTTGTGAAACAATAGCTATTTTTTATTCTAAACAAAAACTAAATTGAAATGTGTTACATAAATATGTAGCAGCCACTTGCTCCCCAGAATAAAAACATGCCACATTCAAACGTTATTGAACATTAATCATTGAACGTTAATCATGTAGGCAAATTATGTTAGGTTTGGCTTTCACTCCTTTGCTCAGTCTTAAACTTCTTTCTTGATAAACCAGATTCTGCAAATATGCATGAATGAAATGCCTATTTTCAAATGGCTTTCTCAGGTGTTATTCAATAGCAGCTGCACTTGTTTAGAAACCTTGAAGACGTTTCACCTCTCACCCAAAAGGCTTCTTCGGTTCTTTCTGCCTTCGGGATGAAAGGTGAAACGTCTTCAGGATTATCAAGTAAGTCCAGTTGCCATTGAACAACACTTGGCATAACCAAGACTTGGATTACTGAGAATCTCCACAGACATTCATCTGGCTTTGCTTTAGACCTATAATGGCAAAGCATCAGTGTAACTGTAGTGAGGTCCTACATGCACCTCATTCCATGTTCCATGTATGATCCATGCAGCCTAGCATTTTCCTCAGATCCTGGTTACGGTAGGATAATGAAATTCACTCATAACATACCACTTGGCTACAACAATTATAACCATTTCTAAAGTATTAATTTTTACATTTCACAAAGTATTGAACTAAATCTTTATTTGATTGCACAAAATACTTAAAATCTTTGGTGTCTTACAAAATGCACACTTAAAATAATGGCACATAGTAAACATATGAAATTAGTATTAAAAAACCCATTGCAAAACTTTATGAAATACTGCAAATACATACTTGTTCACCCTGACTCCACTAAACTGCCAATAACACGTTGTATATCTACTGTGAAACTATGTGCATTATAAATCTTTGGTTTAACGGGTTTTCATTTCTAAGTAGTTTGTAACATGCAAATTATGGTTATCTATGTTTACACATTAAAAAACTGCTGCAGCATAGTGGAGCAGCTAGCGGTCAATCCTGAGAGATCTGCGCTGTACAAGCATGTGTGCACTTATAAACTGGCATGTGTGCCTTTCAGAACCACGGGGAGAAAAAAAGTGTTTAAGGGTCACCCATGAGCAGATATAAATCACTGGATCATATAATATCCAAAACTGTAAAATGCACCCTGGAAAACAAAATATACATTTAAGATATAGAACAGAAATATCCATTTGTGAAAGAGCTTTGTTTAGGGTCGCTCAGTGAGATCTGCTCAGCACAGCCCCGATGAAACCTTATCGCATTTCCTGCATAATGACTTGCATAGGAGTTTAAAAAAAAAAAAAAAAACACTCTGTTCTTTCATGATTATCCTGACCTACACAACATACAGAGTTAAGCACAAAACATCCAATACACACCACACATACACAATATACATTTTAAAATATATTTCAGAGCATGGCAAATTACCATAGGCTCTGTCCTTGTAAGACTGAACAGAAGCTATGATTTTTACTGGTCTGTAAAATATAGCGGATACTGAGTGTGTTATTTGAAAGAGACATTGTGATGGTGAAAATGACCACATCAGTCAACTCGTATATATAATAATGGGACAAAAAGTGGCCATGATAACTCTAAGTACTATAAGACACACAGATCATCAATACTTCACTGTCACTGAAATTCAAAACAATGCATACTTGAATTCATTAATTCATTTATAAAATTAATAAGGATTAGCCTCTAAGAAGTAAATCAGATTTAAATGTTTAACCAAACTAAAAATTAAACACAATTATAAAAAAAAAAAAATAAATATATATATATTTAAATTTCTGTAAGCGCTTCTTTTCCTAATGCATTGCCAAGCCAATTGGCTTTACGGCGGCTCTATTGGTTCTGTTCATCATGACTGACAGCGACTTAGTGAACAGTGATGTCAACGTGCGTCGCCCACTTTTCGTCCCTTATACAAAACTGGCCGTTCAGTATTCTCTCTCCCATGTGCCTGCCCTGAGCACCTCCGTTTCCGCGGGACCATTGGCGCTGGGTATCTCTCGGTAGGTGGTGTCTGGGTCCTTCGGCACTGCATGCTGGTGGCAGCAGCAGCAGAGCAACGCAGCCAGACGGGCACGCACCAGCTGGGTGCACAGCACGAACATGGTGCAGTTGGCAGCCCCTTGGAGAGTGTTTCCAACTCCCTAAACAACATGCGGAAGAAATGGCTAACCTCGGCGTAACAGAACTCAGTTAGGCGTTTCAAAAGAGCCACGAAAAGCAGTGCAACAGTCCACGCAGTCATAAAACATGAAATGGAATACAACTGAAATATATGGAGTGTGAGAAGGGACTGGGGATGGGGCAGACGTCTTCAGAGTTGTGGACCAGCCTGCCACTGCCACTGATATTAATCACAGTAAAAATCAAAATGACACGTGCCAGGTATGTAAGCTAATGAGCAGAACTGGATTTCAAGAAAATTCTTAACAGATGTCCTACACACTCTAAAGGTAGCACGTGAAAGCCTTGGTGTATGTCTCTATAAAACAGCATTTAAAAAACAGCAGAAAGAAGTATTAAAGAGTCATCATGTGCTGCAATTTGACTTACATGTAGAGTGACGAGCACAGGGTGCTGTCTGCTTGGGGAGCCCACAAGCATGAGCAGGAAGCGGATCGTGCTCCATACTCGCAAAGCTATGAAGATGATTGGGATGAACGTCATCTTCCTGTCGGCCATAGAGGTGCTGGAATCAACCGGCCGACTGCTGGCCAGAATGGGCCTATACTCTGATAGAGCAGCATGCTGAAATAGGTTAAAAACCACATGAATTCTGCATTTATAACCCTGATCGCTCATTTCAAATGAACTGTTACAAAGTAACATTCATGACAGAAAGCGTGACAAATGCATCTACTATGTCCGCTGTCGTGTAGCAGTGGAGACCAGACCGGACTGAGTCCTCACCGCTTTGTGGATGTGCTTCTTGATAAGAATGTAAAGGATGGGTAGGCTGAGGTAGGCCAGGAACTCCCAGATCTTCCCTGTGAGTAGCATCCATAGGACATGGTCTGGAGCATGGAGACTGATCCAGCACCAGCCCACAGACACCTCAGATGCATCATAGCCAATCTTGTGCAGACACACAGCTGCCACTGTGATGGTCATGGGCACACCCCAGCTGGGCCACCCGGCAGGAGTGTGTGTAAAGAGAAGAGCCACACACAATGTGTTTCAGCAGTGGTTAATTTTTCTAATTCACCTAACTGCCTATTTATATCTCCTAAATGTGTATTCTCTCTAGTTCATCATGTGTGCAAAGGGAGTACTTCAAAATTTAAAGGCACATAAAAAGAATCATTATTTTAAAAATGCTTCTTAACATCTTAGCTAACCATCCCTGAAATATGTGAGCTACAGCAATATTTTTACATCTGAAACAACATGCACTGAGTCCATAATGTATTACGTTATTAACCTTGCAAATTACCAATGGAAAAAACCTTAGGTATATTTCCATCAAAGTACAAGGTTTTTTCTCATCCTGAGTTTTAGTACTATTTGTACTGTGGCTCCAGCTCTGTCGGTGTTCTCCTGAGTGCAGCCTAAACTTCCCGTGTTTTCTGCTGCAATGACTCAGTAAACCAGTATTTCAGAAAACTAATTTTAAAAGTTATTTTAACACTGATTAGATGGTTACTCTGTAGAAACAAGAAGAAATTACTCAATGCAAGCATGCAAGCTTAGCCAAGTTCCAACAGTCATGAGGCTACAAAGTCATTTCAAAGGACGATTAAGACATTTTCATAACAGCATACCATCACAACTTAATCGTGGTAACAAAATGTATGCCTAATCTCTTTGCATGGGCTTTCACTCATTTTCAATTTTCTAAATAAACATATAGGTTATGAATTATAACGCTATGTATTTATGACTCTTGTATGCTGTGCATGTGCGTGTGCTTGTGTGTGTGTGGGAGGGGGGGTTGTAGTTTGAAATCAGATGACTATGATCTAGTTTCCTTCCTGAACGTGAAACTCACTACAGACCAATCACAGCACAGAAAAAAATCCAATAACCAACTTTAACTTAATTGAATCAGGTAATAAAAGCGTAACATTATTTTGTATTATATGCACAAAAAAAAACATCCATTTTAAAATTGTATCCTATAATCTGAATGGTTTAGTGCCAATGGCTAAAGATAATGTCAGACAATGTTTTACATCCAAGTCTTAATACTGTTTCTCAACACATGGAGATTACATGTAGGTCTACATCACGAGACAGCACACCGTTCATGAAACACTCGCCTTATATTTTAAATCAAGAACAAAGCAACTATATTTATACTCCCATTGCAGACCGACCGCTTTTAAATCCGCCAATTATTCGTTATCAGGTTGTTTTCTTTAAACCGATCTGGGTAGTTAGATTAAGTCATGTTTACTTTTGTTGACACTGATGTCCGCCACTTAAGACATGTAGAAAATGTATAGCAACATTTTGGCTATCTTTTTTTAGTGTTAAAACTAACTTTTTAAAGTTACAAATCAGGACTTCTCACACGCAAGTAATTTAATACAACAACAACGTAGGATTCGAATAATTTTGAAGCGATTAAAGCCTGCATGAAAAGTTGCTCCCATGTCAGTATATTTCACTTGCACATATTATACACATATAACAAAAAAGGTGCGAGATAACATACAACATGTTTTGTTACTCAGTTTTCAGTGTATCTTTATACTCTTGGTTATTTACCGTACAATAAACACAATGACCGGGCAATTCTATTTAGGCTCGGAAAATCTCTTATTCCCGTGTTTATCTATTGACTTAATATACACTGAAACAGTTTGATTTTAACATTTATAATGAAGCAAAAAATGCTAATTCGCAGATATCGACTCGTGTTCTGATAGTGGCCATTCTAACCCAGACAGGAGCCACTCCACTGCAAGAAAGATGCATTTTCACACTTACCTGATAACGTGGAACCACAGTACAAAGCTATCCGCAAGTCTCTGGTTGGATTTAACAATGTAAACATAGAGGTAAACAGCGATGGCAACTGTCCAAAAAAATGAACTGGTGTTGGCAAACGTGGATATCGCTCCTTGAACAACGCAATCCCAAGTTTCAGACTCAAAAACTCTCCATACACCGTAAGAGTAGGAAATCGCAGACAGCAAGTCAGCAATGGATAAGTAAACCAAGAGTTTCCGTGGTATGGTCCTTAAATCAGTCCAAATAAGGTACGTAAAGATGATCAGAATGGATCCGAAAAACGACAGTGCACAAGAAAGTAAGACAACAACCTGTTCATAAATGTACACCTCTGTATGATTACTGATCCCAGCCATTATTATATCAACATTGTATACCTTCTTCGTTTACTCGACTGAGTACTGACGACTTTTTCTTAGGCCATTTGTCTTAGACTTTGTTGTGCTTTAATATTTCGCAAATTTCATCCGCTTCCCTCGCTCTTATAATTTCATTTTCGACAACAAAAACGTTTGCAACTCGCAAGGAAATGTGCACTTGGTTGCGCATAAACGTAAGATCTACAATAATTTTCTCAAGCAAACTTCCGTCATACAACATTCATATTCAAATGAAACTTTGTATGGAAACAAACATTTAAGTTATTTCCATTTTTACTTCTCGCTTTCCCGAGAAACGACTACAGCGAACACCTCGTCCCCTTCTCTTTCCTCCATGCATAATTTAACCCGGAACCCGAAGTCCGTATCAATTACAGGCTACACCGTTTTGTTACGTTATAGATACACCACGTGAACTAAAATCAGTGCCCTTATAGTCACATTTTGCAATGACAGCAGTGAGCTGGCTGGTAACTTTCTGCTCACTGAGATCCCCAGGCTGTCCTGTAGGTGTGACTAGATTAAATATTACCGCCTCCCAGCGACAGCAAACATTACCGTTCTAACTTAAGTACATTACTATGTAATGTCGCAGTTTTAAAGTTAGCAAAAACTTTGACACAGTTGTTTTCAGGCTCCAGTGAAACATTTCTTACTAGCCAACAAAGACTGAGTTGAGGATTTGCTGATTTTTATTTTGATTGAACTGATATGGGGTGGCACAGTGGTGTGGTAGTGCTGTTGCCTTGCACCACCAGGTCTGGGGCCCAACTCCCTCCCCAGGTTTGTGTGCATGGAGTTTGCATGTTCTCCCTGTGCTTGGTGAGCTTTCTCTGGTTTCCTCCCATGGTCCAAAGACATGCAGGCTAGATTAATCGGCATTTGTAAATTGCTCGTAGTGTGTGCGTGTGCCCTGTGGTGGGTTGGCGCCCTGCCCAGGGTGCCCCCTGCCCTGCACCCTGTGTCCCCTAGGATGGGCTCCAGGCCCCCCATGACGCTGAATTGGATACGACAGTAAAGTGAATAGATGGATGAACTGATATGGAATTGTGATGAAATATTATTAATAACTATTCTCTTTTTACTTATCTAATTCATTTTGATATGTTGCAGGCCTGGCAGAAAATGTGTGCATTGTTTTGTAACTCTGAATGTAACAGAACAGTGATCTCTAATTTGAGGCACAGAAACTGCAGGTTAAAGTACAGGTTGTCATTTTGAAAAATATGGCAGCCTGGTGGCTCAATGGGTAGAGCACCAGGGTGGGAGGCAGAAGTTCCTCCCAGTCCCTGGTTCAAATCCCAGCCAGGTGTGAGCCTTGAGAAAGACACTCAGCGCTAGCTTCCTAGGTGCCATGTGGCTGCCCACTGCTCCCCTTAGGGGATGGGTTAAATGCAGAGAAGCAATTTCCCTCTGGGATTAATAAAGTACAATAAATCTAAAAAACATAGAGACCCTGCTATGGATTGGCACCTTATCCTGGGTGTTGTCCACCTTGTTCCCTATGCTTCCAGAGATCCCACCTGTGGCTTTGGATAAGTGGTTCAGAAATTGAACGTATGGATAGAATATTGAGACTATTGCTGTAACACCAATCTGTTCTATCCTTAGGGCACCTGGTGAAACATTGACGGTGCTGTTTCATTAAGTAAATTTTAAGTCTGTCTCAAACAGCACAGGACTCAAGCTAGCACGGCCACTAACTCAACAAAAACAGGTGGAGTTTTGAAGTACTTATTTGAAATTACTATTCATGTTTTTGCATGTTATGTTGATTGCAAAAACTGAAAGTTTAAAGTCTGAAATTAAATGCTGTACACAGGTAAATCACTGTCACAAACCACCAAGTGTATAACTGCATGGACATTGTCTATAATTGTTGTTTCTAAAGCAACATTTTACAATACATAACAAATTCATATTTCTCTGCGTAATAAGCAATCTCACTTTAACATTGAAGTTAGCCAGGTGGTCATCATATTGGATGTATCATCTTAAAGCTTTACATCACGGCTGGACAGCGGCTGGACAGCGGCCCACAACAACAATCCCAAATTGCCAAGGCTGGCTGGCCACTCTGGCATTTGGCAGAATGTCCTGAGTACCAGTCCACCTTTGCTTTGCATGGTATACTTTGAGATACCCTTCTTGCTGAAAAACATGTATGAGGCATATAAAGTATCTACTGTCACAATTTTGGTACCCAGAAATATTATTACATGAGCTAAACTTCATTTTTATCAAAGCAGAAGCAGCTTTCTTTTTCAAGAGAGCCACATTCGCTGGACAAAAAAAGAAAGAAAAAAAAAACTATTGCCAACAGATGAGCACTGTATGCTAATCCTCTTGTCTAAGGGCCACCCTTGGTCTGATAGGGCCACCTTTGGTCTGATAGGGCCACCCTTGGTCTGATATTGCCACAGTGGGGAAAATAACTGCTGTGCTTCAAGTATTTATTTATTTTTAACGCCCTTCATAGTTTGTATGAGGTAGTATTACACTTACGTAGTAGATATATTTACCTTCCTTCTCCATGTCAAGTTCAGTCATTGTCATCTGGGAAGACCCATTTCCAGTGCAACAAAACAAAGGTCTACAATGACCATCTCACTTAACACACCTCAAAAAAAAAACATGTGGGCTGAATTGACAGCATTTGAGATGCTGAAAGCCAAGAATATAATTGATCTTGAAAGGATCCGCATAGAAGAATGGTTCAAAATCCCCATAAATGGTGCCTTAACCTTATCAAATGGTACAGGAAAAGACTTTCTGATGTTATCCTTGCCAGAGATGGTTGTAGCAGGACTACCTGTTATGTTCTGGCCAGACAGGATGCAACAAGGCAGGTATGTTCACAGAGATGAATTTTGACAAAGACAAGGAAATACAACAGGTTAACACACTAGACACGGATGAATGAGAAAACGTGGAAAAGCAGGAAATGTGGTAATGAGAGAATGTGGTATGGCCACACAACACAGACATCCAGGCAAAACATGACACTGCCAATAATTATGAGTCCTTGTTTTTCATTAATTTACTTTTTAAAATATATTCTTGGTTAGTTCATTTGGAACATCAATAAAATACATTATCTTTTGCAATTTGAGTTTTTTATTAGCCATTTTTAAAATAGTATTTTAGTGCATTTCCAGTGTGGGATGCCAGTGGGAGCCCACTGCATGCCTACCCATCACTCCCCAGCTGTGTACAGCTGTGCGTATACGTTAGATTGGGCATCATGTCACAGTGCAGAGTGCAGAACAGAGCCCTGATGTGATGCTCTTCCATGGTCCACATATCGTATATATCTATATATATATAGGAGAGCAACCTCTTCACACACTGCCCTAACAGGTCAAACTCTCGTGCTGTTTTATGGCTACAGCCCGGTTTGGCCTCCCTTCCCTCTCTTTCCTACCTTTTTGAATTTGGACCTTTCCAATTTAAACTGGTGATGTCCCCCAGGACCAGCGTCCCCTCATTTACAGTGCACTACAACAGTCCTTCTGCTTTGCTCAGTGTGCTACTAGACAGCCAGTCCTGACTTATCTGCTCAGTGGACCGTCCTGTCTTTACTGTTTTACAGCAATATGACTTGCCAAAATTTCATTGTTTACTACTCCTCCACAGCTGATGTTATTGGCAAATGCAATTTGCTCCCTGAACTGTACAGTTAGATGGAGAAAGGGGTTTTGGGAGTAACAGCAGCCGCCTCAAGTAACCATTATTTCTCTTTGCCAAAGCTTATAAGTAGACAAGTACATGTCACAGATAAGCAGTGGCTACAGGAATCCAGAGGAGCCAACGTGCTAGTAGATTCTGTAGAAATAAACTCAAACAGGCAAACTAAACAAATGTGCTTGCTTTATAAGCATTTATCATTATTTTTACAGTCTTTCTTTTCATTAAATGTTTACAGGCTGTGTGCATTGTGCACACAGCCTGTAACGTGTGCATCGTAATCCATAATCCAGCAAATGACCAAATAGCTCAGACAAAATGAGACAAGTCAGATCAGTTTTCTTCAGTTAGCATGTTTATTTATTTATATGAATGTAGCTTTCTATAGGTTCTTTATTAATGACAAGGAATTCATGATGATTAGGAACAAAAATAACAGATAATTCATATTTCAAAGGCACAGCAATGCGTAGCACGAGCAGAGTTGTTTACATGCAAAGTGTAAATTCAGACATAGCTAACAGAAATAATACAGTAAAATACCTTTTGGCTGATCATATGCCTTTGATATGTTGAGAAAAACAATGAACAACACAGAATATCATCCAGATATGATATTAACTTCTTTTACAAGTATTTAAATTTGACTGTCACTGGTAAATGGAGGAGAATGTGCACTTTTGAAACACTGCTCCATTCATAACTTTGCCACAGGAGTTGCCAAAATGCCATCAGCAGAAAAAATAGGTGCATGCATGGTCAAAAGCCGAGGACTGTGCTGTACTCGTTTTTAAATATATTAATCCCTCTCCTGCCTGCACCTGCACAACACTGCCCAGTACAGTCCCACAACCCAACAACACACATACATTATGCAGTTTCATTGCTAAATGCAAAAAATATACAACTTAAAAATGAAATACACAGTACAAAACAAAGACAAGACAGAATAGGCTATATAAGTTGGCCAAATAGTCTAATAAAAATATTTTTTTTAATGTCAAATGTAAGTAAATATTAACAGTGAAGTTTTAATCATAGGTCACATTGGTCTTCATAAGAAAGTACATGCAAAGCATTACTTTTCACTTTGATTCTGTATCGACAGTCTGAACCATCATTACCATTCACCGTGTTTCTCTGTCGACAGTGAGAACCATCATTACCGTTCACCATCTTTCTGTATCGGAAGTCAGAACCATCAGTACCATTCACCATGTTTCTCTGTCGACAGTGAGAACCATTGTTACCTTTTACCATGTTTCTGTATCGGCAGTCAGAACCATCATCACCTTTCACCATGTTTCTGTATCAACAAAAACACAATCATAACCTTCAATAACATTCACCATATTTTTGTATCGGCAATCAAACCTTTCATTACCTTTCATCATGCTTCAGTATCAGCAGTCAGAACCATAATTACCTTTCACCATGTTTCTGTATCAACACAATCATAACCATCATTACCTTTCATCATGTTTCTGTATCAGCAGTCAGAACTATCATTACCTTTCACCATGTTTCTGTATCAGCACAATTATAACTGTGATTAGCATTCACCATGTTTCTGTATCAGCAGTCTGAACTGTTGTTACCTTTCACCATGTTTCTGTATCAACACAATTATAACTGTGATTAGCATGCACCATGTTTCTGTATCAGCAGTCTGAGCTGTCGTTGCCTTTCACCCTGTCTCAGCAGTCAGAATCATCCATACATGCGATAGTCATAGTTCCCTGAGAAATGTTCTCCTTACTATACTCCACATCCAACAGTTAATTGTCAATAAATATTTAACCAGTCTGGGTTTTATTGATTGTGAGTCATACATACAATATGAAGCAAAGGTGATTTAAAGCCATAAATAAACAAGGGACTGGGACCATACTCTTCTTCATAGTCCTCCTTGTTTCACAGTTACAACACAGAGCAATGGGTGGGGAAGGGTGGAGCCTCTTAGGGTGAAGAGTTTCTGTAGCAGTATACTTGCTGATTGCTTTGTTTTTACTCCTCACAACAACCAGCTAAGACACTGCCAGAGAAGCGCCCACAGCAGCCAGGCCCTGGAGATCTACCCTGACCGGGTTTCACCACGTCCTCACTGTCTTTCCTCCAGGCTGCAGTTCACGAGCGACTGAGACAGAGCTGAGCACGTCACTGCAATGACTGCAGCTCCGCACGGTGCTTCCTGTCATTGAGTCACATGACAATGCTGCAGCCCCAAACTGCATATGCTTCTGTCTGCTCTATTCACAGAATGCTAAAGCATTGCTAATTTCATTGTGTCTGCTGGAAAAGGTAGCTAAGACATGCAAGTGAAAGAATGCTATATCACATCCATGTATGAACTGGGACAGATTACAAAAGAATTTAAAAATACCATATTTTATAAGTTAAACATAATGATTGCTTAAATGTTTACAGTCCAGAAAACAGAACTCTGTACTGTATGGTTGTTTGTCCTCTATAAAATGTCTTCCAGTGGCCAATATGACAAAATAAAGTCATAACATTTTGGTTATGGACATGACAATTTCAGTCAGTTGTTTTCAAAGACTTGTCTGATGTCATTCTGTGACCTCAAAAATGAAAAATTCTGGGCAGATGCCAGGACAGGGGAGTCTCAGAGGCTAACATGGTTTGGTCACTCAATGTGCTCTAGACAGGAAACCAAGGATAATGGTGAGTGAAGGAAAAATCCTTCAGGCAGAAATGCATCCTCATGTATTTTGAGAATCCTGTATATGTTAGAGAAGTTAGAGTCATTTCACAGAAGTAGCACCTGCTTTTATCCACCCCTCCTTTTGGTAATAGAATGTAGTAAGTAACACCTTTAAGTAGCCATGTGCAGCTGCCCTAATTAGTGGCACCTACAAACCTCCTTGTACTGTGAGCACATTCTGAACCGGGACCAAACAGGTTCGCATAACAGTTACATAGTGACTCATGTACTGTCCTCTGAGCTCAGTGCTTACTTAAATTCGGCAATGTCACAAGAATTTGAGGTTGCATTTATCTTCAGGTGTCTGTGAATGTGTTTATAAAAGGAACGTAAAAGACAAGACAAGATAAGGCAACACAAGATGTTTGTAATGAAGTATGGCTTTTAAAACTTGCTGTGTGTGGCTCTCGCAGTGATTACATTCAGAAAATGTAATTTGCTAGTGTGGATCTAAGACTTGCATGATGTAAGCAAATAGACCCTGCTGTAAATCTCAAACTAAGATTAGACTGTGTAAGCCTATCCTTCAATGTTAGATCACAGCTCCTACACAGTATAAAAGAGACTGATTATTTGTAAGTCATGGACAATATATCAAGTTTTTCTTTGTAGGAATCAAGTAGAAAAACATATTCCTATATTTATCATTTTGTTTTTACCATTGCTGATGTAACAAGCCATCTTTTACACTGGTAAATCGGTGTTCTGATAAAAAAGATGTTTCTACAAATTATTCAGATACATTGTATTGAAGGGAAAGGACTACATGTATTTGTCAAAGTATGCTTGAAAACATTCCCTGGCATTACACCCATCCCAAAAAAATTCACAGAAATAACTAATCATGTATCATCATTTAATATTTAATGTAGATATAGAAAAAAATTATAATTTGATGTTAGGTGACTAAGTAATAATGAGGAAATCAGTAGGCTACAGGCCTGTGTTGGCTGGTTGTGTGTGTGCTTGTGTATACACTATCCTCCAGGCACTATGTTCTGCTGCAGACACAAAATGAAAGAGCTCCATCTTTAAATTTCACCACCGGCATGGCAGGAATACTTGATCGTCAGGCTACCACTTTTTGCAGTAGCAGTAACAGTACCAATGCATTTTGTGCTGAAAATTGAATTACAATATTAACAACTGGACATAACATTACAAACATACATAACACAGGCTATAAATACAGGTCGATATTTACTAAGTCAAATGAGTCAAAGTAAAGCAAAGTCTTGCAGATAGAATCACATTGAGATGGCTCATCCTTTTCTGTTACATATAACAGCAACACATACCTGTTAATTAGTACTGCTAAGATGGCTGCTGTGGAATCCCTCCTTTTCTGGTGTTGATAAAAGTGATTATAACAACATGAATACCAGGTTCCATTTAGAGATAATGAATAAACATTCTTTAATGCATTAACTATGTATCGTGTATTTCATCTTCAATTGTATATATACATAAATATATGTAACTCTAATCCATTCTAAATGCTTTATTACACTCAGTATATGGCTCTTTAATAACTTAAACTTCTCCCCCTTTTTAGCTCTGAAAATGTTATAAAAAGAGTCATATGGGCATGGTGAATATTTCTCCTCACTCTATTCATGTTCTGATTCTGACACAATTTTTTTTCACTTGATTGATCGTGAAGTTCAGCAATTCATTTTCCTAACCCCCTTATCCAATAGAGGAGCCACACATGATGTAAGGCAGAGTACACTCTCCATGGAGTGTTACGGCAGGACGGGCTACTCACTCACACGTTGTTCCTTTAAGGTGGCACCTAACTGTAATACCTGAATTGTATTAGTGAATCTGACTGTAATTACTACCAATACCTTTCGGCACTTACACAAAATATATTGAAAAAATAAATAATTTGTAAATAAATCAAATAATATATAATGCAACATACTGTATAACACAGCGACATACGGAAGCTGTGAGGCTTGCAAACTGAAAACTAAACTACAAGTTATATGTGACAGGAAAGGGATTGTTTAGCCTTTGGAGTGTCCAGCCACACATGTACTTACACTCCAGTTCAGTACAGTTCTACATCTTTCTTTAACGTAAATGTGTCTGTCAAGCATTATTGAACTTGTGCATGATTTGCACGGCATCGATGATTGAGTGCATGAGTTAAACACCACTCTAGGTACTTTTTTCTTTTGTAGTAGCTGAATGTCCGTACTGCATAGCTGTCAATCATGCCCCCCCAGCTTAGTGGTGATGTAATCATGTGCTGCTGTACCCTGGAGCCCTGATGACCAGCAGCAGTGCAGTGCAGTGCAGCAGAGTGCAGTGCGGCTGCCTTCACAGCTTTCTGCAGAGCCATGTCCCTTTCCTCATAAGAGAGAGACGAGCTGAACACATGCTGCAGAGGTGATTGTCATTTGCTCTGTAATATCTCCAGGTGCACGCAACATTACTGTAACCTGATCTCTACAAAACCCAGGTCCTGTGGTAATGCTGAAGCCTGCCTTGATCATTCTCTTAAACAGTAGATGTAAAGTTGAACACAGCTAGACCATCTTCATACTTCTCTCTACTGCACATGCAGTGCAGGCTACGCACAGTACTTGTACAGAGATACATGTGCTTTCAGTAAGGCACAATGCAAAATTTCTAATATGCTTAAATTTGGTGTTCCAACACAAAGGAAGGTGTCAGCAATGAAAAGCTCTACTGGAGATACACACTAACGTAGCAGACAGTGGACATGTAAGACAATGCAGACACACAGCCATAATGCTAGAAATAAATCAGTATTAAACATTAAACATGCCAGATGAAGGACGCATTCAAATATATTCAGCATAACATTCACATTTTCTGCTGATGTAAGCAAACTCCAGTGGTTACTGCGCTCTTATAAAGTACTGTTCCTTACAAAAAAAAAATTATCTTATTTGAGATTTATCTCTTTATTCAATACCGTTCCTTTTCCGATGGATTAATATTAGTTCTTAAATATGAGCAGAATCACATCAGAAAAATAAATTATCCATGTCACTTTGGTTATTTGCAATGGCAAACCTCCAAACAGAACATGTTAAAGTCAGTCATCATCCAATCCGTAGTTCAATGCATTGCACTTTTCTAAACCATATCCTATGAAACAAAGTCCCCATTTATGTGCTGTGATAAGATGAACTGTATAATTCTGATGACAGTTCAGTAAAAATACATATGTGCTGTACATTACCCTTCTGCAAAGCCTTTACACTGAAAATGAATGTAGGTCACTTTACCTTCATCCATTAAATTCAAGAAATTCAGATGGATAAAGAAACACATCAAAAGCTGTTTAAGGTGTTCATGTCCCGTAAAAAAGTGTCCATTTCATTGAGGCAACAGTGTCTTTGTAGCTGCTGTCAAATTTCATAACCTGAGGTGACGTTGATGGTTCAACTTGGTCAAGTACAGTAATTCATTCAGTACTGCTTATCTAATCTAGGCCTGGATTCTGTCCCACAAATCTCAGGGTATAAGATAAGTACACCATGAACAAGACATGATCCAATGGAGAAAAACACACGTGGGCAATTATTACTCAGTCCACATGAGTCACAAGTTTTAGGGTTGCGAGAGGAAACTGGAACACATATAGGATGTGTTCAACTGTATATGAAGGACATGCAAACCACATTCACTGAGCACTTTATTAGGAACACTATGCTAATACTCCCTTCGCTCTTAAAGCAGCCTCGGTTTTTCATGAAATACCGGTACATTCCACACAATGTCAGTAACATTCCTTTGAGAATCTGGTGCATGTTGTCATGATTGCATCACGCAGTTTCTGCAGATCTGTTAGCTGCACACTCATGTGATGAATCCCCATTCTACGGGATTCAGACATAGTGACCGTGAAGACACTGAAGAAGACTGAATTTATTGTCATGTTCGTAAAACCAGTTTCACATGACTTTTGCTCACAATGCATTATTAAGATGGAAGGAGTCATTAGTAGATTAAAAAAATATGGTCATAAAGCAATGCATATGGTCAGCATTCAACCATAGCTGTGGAATTCAAGCTATGACTGATTGGCATTAACGGGCCCAAAGCGTGCCAAGAAATAATTTCCCACACTGTTATACCACCACCAGCCTGGGCTGTTGACACAAGGCAGGTTGAATCCATGGATTCATGTTGCTGGTGCCAAATTCTGACCCTACCATCTGTGTGCCTCAGTAGAAATCAAGATCCATCAAACCAGGCTATATTTTTATACTCTTAAATTGTGCAGTTTTGATAAGCCTGTGTGCACTGCAGTCTCATCTTTCTGTTCTTGGCTGACAAGAGTGGAACCAGATGTGGTCTTCTGCTGTTGTAACCTATCTCCCTCCAGGTTTGGCATGCTGTGCATTCTGAGATGCTTTTCTGCTCGCCACAGTTGTATAGAGTGGTTATCAGAGTTACCACAGCAGGTCTGTCACCTTGAACCAGCCTTCTGCATTCTCCTCTGACCTCTCTTCTCAACAAAGCATTTCTGGCCATAGAACTGCCCTTACTGGATGTTTTTAGTTTTCTAACCATGTTGAGTAAACTCTAGACACTGATGTACATGAAAATCCGAGGAGATCAGCAATTACAGAAATACTCAAAGCAGTCTATCTGACACCAACAATCACGCCTTGGTCAAAATCATTGAGATAATTTTTTTAACTTCATTCTGGTGTTTTAAGTGAGTAGTAACAGAGGCTCCTAACCTGAATCTGCATGGTTTATGCTTTGTGCTGCTGCCACTTGATTGTCTGTTTAGGTAATTACACGAAAAAGCAGGTGTGCAGGTGTTCCTTATAAAGTCTCCAGTGGGTGTATATACATGCATCGCTGAAAAGGCAGGCAGAGGTTAAAACCTGAATCTCTGGAATCTATACTGCTCATAAGTCTCTCTATTGCCGCATCCATGCTCCTGTCTAAATAGTCACGTTTAAATATGATACTGCCTTAGTGTAAATTAACTACAATGCACCACAGAGACAACTTGTTTTTCTATTCTGAGATATATCTCAATCTGGAAAAATACAGATGAATTACTTCCTGTTCTGCGAACATTTGACTAATGGTATTTGAGATGCACACACATCTCAATGTCACTATTGCAAAGCAATTGTTCTTTTCTACAAAGTATTCTGTTCTACAAAGTCCTTGTTTTGTGTATAAAAAGAAGTTCTTTCCCTGGTCATATGAATAAGATCTCCCACTTTTGTAGCCTTGAGGATAACGTAGTTCTTTTTAAAGGCTCACTATTCAGAGGCCCTGCTGGGAATATAAATTGCTCCAAACTGCATTACAGCATAACTGATAATTCCAATACATTAAGAATCTCATTATTATTACTAATAATTGTCTGGAGAAAGAAGGGACACCAGCATGTGGTGTTATAATTGGTAGCAATTTGCAAACAAAGTGTTAGCTCTTTCTTATCTGCTACACAGATCACCCTTTTCTGTGAGGAGACAGAGCAGTTCTCCTGGATGGTGTGTCAGATCTCCTCTGAACTGCACTTTCTGGAGGTCACGCTGTTCCGTTGACTACAGCAGGTCCTGGGACAGAGAGCAGACAGATGCCTCAGAGCTAAGTACAGCCTTATGATCTCTCCCACTGGAGTTCTGTGCAAGTCAGGACATGCTCCAGAACTGTACGTTTCGCATTACCTTTCTGTCCCGCACCAGGCTTCCCTTGATGATGCCGGCAAAGAAGGGAAATTGTCACAAATCAAACCAAACATACAGGCTTCTTCAAGTCTTTCCTTCATTTACAGCATTTTAAGCTCACCAGACAAATACACATCAGTCACCAAATCACTTGCAAGTGATATATGTGCTTAAATACAGTTAAATAACTGATGTATTTGTAAATATTTAAAAACAAAATGTTACCGCTTTATCTGATCGGTATATATACTTGTGGTGGATCCATTTTTTAACCGCTTATGGTCTATGTTTTATTACAGATCTTAGATCCGTGAGATTCGCCGCATGCAGTAATAGACCAAGCGTTCAACCTGCAGCAGAAACGGCAGCTGATGTACTGATAGTTAACAGAGTGCATGCTTCATAGGAGAGATTCTACCGAACCTGGCTTCTAACAGAACAGACAATTTGCAGTAGAAGACTGCACACTATGACCATGAGCTTATACTGAACTCACTCAGTATCCACTGTCAAGAGGATAATACTATGGACATAAAACACTGAAATCCAAAGCCTTATCATCTGTAATGACTGATTATTATAGCAGAGTAAATTTTAAACAAATTATTTTTTTCTTTCATAATAAATATAACAAAAAATAAGAAATAAAAAAAAATATGAACCATATTATTTTATTTATACTTATTTATACTAATTTTATACTTGGATGGCTAAGGTACCCAAGGCTCACATGCACTGCAAGTACAATTTAATAGGTACCCCACTCACCCCCAACAACCTCCCAGTCCTCAAGTCCTGCAACCACTGCCAGTTGGCAAGCTTCTAATGACTATCTGCATTGTGCTCCTTTTGTGAGATTCCCAGCAGAGAGAGAGAGAGAGAGAGAGAGAGAGAGAGAGAGAGAGAGAGAGAGAGAGAGAGAGAGAGAAAGAGAGAGATTGAGAGAGAGAGAGAGAGAGAGAGAGAGAGAGAGAGAGAGAGAGAGAGATAGAGAGAGATTGAGAGAGAGAGAGAGAGAGAGAGAGAGAGAGAGAGAGAGAGAGAGAGAGAAGTGACTGAGTGAATGCCCAGATATCCCTTGCACAAGCAAGTCCATGGGTTGCTGCATTGATTACATCATCGCAAATGGAGTACTGGAACGGGACCATAAGTAAAACGCCACATCTTTGTAAAACAGCTGCACAAGGGGCACTCAACCACGTGCACATTCACGCAGCTCCTGCGAATAGATGCGGCCCAGTGATGCTCTGCTGCTATGAGAGTGAGAGCTACAGAAGATGCAGGGCATGTGAAGTGCAGTTCTGGGGAGCAGCAGTTAAGGAAAGCCCATGTCAGTGCCAGGCCATTGGAAGCTTGTTTGGCCATAGAGGTATCTTAGAGAAATCATACTCCATCTGCACTCTCAACATATCCTTCGATGATTTACAAACTATAACACAGAAGACTGAGTTTCAAAGTCATTTGATAAGCAGTAATAGTGCAGTTCAGCATATATTAATTCTTAAACTGTTGACTGCGAAAGATTTTCTTAAACCTTAAAGAATTTACAGTAACATACAGCTTCTTAAAGAATCATTCCACCCCACTCTTCTAACCACTAAAAAAAATAATACCAAGACATTATGTATCTGTGCTGCTATCTCATGGCCGCACTAATGAAACTAGATTCATAAACGTGACAATCATAAATCAAGGCAATCTGATGTGACAGGACATGCAGGACATGTGTGTGTGTGTGTGTGTGTGTGTGTGTGTCAACCTGAGAAAAGAAGGGGAATGTTGAAAAGCATCAGTCACAAGAGGCAAAAGAGAATAAAACTCCATAAGCAGCTTTTGCAAGAAGCACTTTGACTGTCTATCCAGGCCATGGGTCTTGGGGGAGAAAGTGTTCTTCAGGCCAAGTGAATAACGGTGCATGCAGCTGCTGAGCCAGCTCGCTGCAGCAAGACACGCTTCCATGTCACTGTGGCTGCCAAGACTCTGTTCAGGATTTAGTCGACCTCTCCACCCTCTAGTCTGTGACGAGAAATAGCATCCAGAGCAAGCTCCTTACCTGATGAAGCACTCTGTACCATGGAGAACTGGTGAGGAGCACTCAAAAATGCCACTGTGGCTCCAAGCGCCCTACATGGGCCACACAGTAAACTTGGCAGCTGTTAACATCCTCTTAACTACTATTGCATTCTTCCTGATTGTTGGCTCTAACTATAAACCTCAAAGAGAAGGATGATGGCTCAGAATTAGATCCAGTATCTCACAAGTGATAATATGCGATCACATAATGGAATGAAGTGTACAGGGAAGTACTGCACTAATATCAGCTTAAAGAGGTAATTTCAATTCATCCTCTGTGTTTTTCTATATTCAGCATTTACCTTTCTTTTCTCTGATACAATCTTGTATCTCTCAAATCGTTGAAACATAGCCTCTATGGCAATTTTCTCTTTTTTCATCTTTCATGTGTTGGTGAAACTGACATTAACGCTATCGGTCTGGCATGCTGAAAAACGCACTGGTCCCTTTAGGGATATACCATTACCAAATTCTAAGAAGAGCAAAACTAGTAACATTGTAAGGAAATGAATAGATCCGAGAACCTAGGCAAATACAAATCCTTGAGAGGTATAAAGAATATAAACAAGGAAGATTAATGAAGAAACTTCTGCATACTCACAAATGCCTTACTGGGAGCCGCGAGGAGAGGAGAGCGCTGAGGTGTATTCTGAGCTCAGTTGTCTGCAGCATTGCCTCCTGAACAGAATGACATTGTTATCTCCCCTTCTCCTACCCCCCCTTTTCCTCTCTCCCTTGCATGCTGTGGCAGCACAAACTGCACACCTCAGCAGTGCTCTTGGGCTGCGGCAGCAGCTCCTGCATAAGTGCTGTGTGCAAGGATGCAGGGTCGTTAAAGGGGATGTGAGCCAGGGGTCAGCGTCTGTGCATTCTGCCTTCAGCCACCGCACTGCTGAGCTGTTCAGCACATACTATAGATGCATGCCATTTTGCAAGCAGATGGATGCAGCGCAGTGTCAGTTACAGTGGACCAAGAATTAACCTCTGCAGTTGACTCCACCCCCAAGCATTTAGTAGTTGAGCAGAAAAATGCCTGGAAAAACTGGGAAAAAAATGGACGAAGAGTAGGCATCGACACGAAGATCAGAAGCACATCTGCAAAATTACCTTTTTGGCATAACGACAACCACACATTAAACACACTATACAAAGAAGTTTCTAAATTAATGTTAAAATAAAATGGATACAGTTTATGTATATTTTTCATTAACATATCATCCGGATTTTGCAGAATAAAAATGTTTTTAGCAAGAGGTAATTTTTCTTGACAAAAAAATTGCTGAGTTAACCGTATTGTAGTTTAATCAGAAAAAGTTAACAATATTGCATATAAAAATGGAAATGTCTGTGAAATTGTTTGTTTATAAAAATTGATAGTCTAATAGAAATCAAGAAAATGTGACTTTCCCCTCCATATCTCAATTTTCCATATTTACAGACCTTGAAAGTTTACAGAGTAAAATAAATTACAAAATTTTCATCCACACCTATCTTCAGACACATACTATATTCTTTGCTCATTGTATTTTTCACAAAAGGTATCCTTAAAACACATTTTACACAAAAGGTATCCTTAAAAGGCAAATAACTACAAAGACTTGTATACATGTGCCTTGTGAATGTAATATATATGTATGTAAAAGGAGGGATGCCTGTAATTTAATTCCTCAGTAAAAATGCATAGATGAACATTGGTTGTGTTTTCAGGTGTTGAAATGCACTAAAAATGTTCATGTGTAGATGGAGCTGTTGTGTGTTGGCCTGCCATCTGTTAACGACTTTGCCTTTGTTTGTTTTAATTTTTCAGACTTGTAGTTCAAAGCATATCTACTAGTGTTTGCTAAGTGTATGATAACCATGCTCTCCTGGATACCCCAAAGTCATCAGTATTTACTGCACATGCTGCATTCACATCACCAGGAACCAGCGTGAAAATGTCAGAATATGGATGAATTTTAATAAAGAGGCTCAACACAAAACCCCCTGAAAATGACCTTGCTGCAAAACCACTATTGGAAAACCTAAATACAGCAGTGCAGCCTAAACAAAGTGCTGGGTTTGAAACGTCGCTCTTGACTGACATCTGCTGGCCAAAATGGCGTTTTTTTCCATGACTCAACTTTCAGGTCTTACATTCGAAAAACGTTTCTGCATTCATGGAGTTTCCTCGTTTAAAAAGTCGCAACACAATTGTCACATCCGTCTTGGAAACGGTCTCTATCACCACTGTTTATATAAATCCACATTTGAAACTCTTGTAATACATTTCTAATTTGCCTTTTTTATGTAAGGTGCTGCATTGTCGACAATTTCAGGTAAATAAGCCAAATGGTACATAATAATAATAACTATATATATATATATATATATATATTGCTATTTGGACAGTTAACATCCAAGTAAAATTTCGTCCAGGATTTTTTTTTTATTTATCAGAAATTAATGTAAAATTGTATTAATGAATGTAAAATTATATTAATAATAAAATAGCAAACACTGTTTATTTAGAATAAAACATTTGAAGAAGAAATGTTATTTTGCAAATGACACATTTATATGAAGGAACTTCAGCCTTTGAAAATATCCAGTGTACCACCGCACCTGCCATAAGGCACGGTTTACACTTTCATCTCGTTCTTGTGAGAATATTGTAGGCGATGTAAAAGTTTATTTACTACTACTCCTGCGCAGTCAATTTTTCAATAAATAAACATTAAATATAGCACACTCATATTTTACTTATCGTAACAAGCACCTCCAACATAAAAACCGTTAGAGTCCAACGGCAGAGAATCGCAAATCCACCGAGCTCACCTTCGCCGACAAGCCAATAATATTTCACAACATTAGCACAGTTCTTTTTACCAGCCAATCTAATTTTACAACATTTGTGGCGCACGCGAAAGAACGTCACAAACGGAAAACCCTCTTCAAAACGAATGTCGAAATAAAAGTATCCCCAGGAAGCCAACACGTCCTCCAGGGATGGCAACCCTAGCGACCCGTTGCGTGGGTAGGAGGTATTGTCCGGTTAATAAGCCGATAGAAACCATTCAATAGGTAGTGTTACCAGATACCTGTATCCAAAGGTGGACACTAAAGGTCTAAAAGGAGGACAAAGAACACACACACACACACACACACACACACACACCCTATGGGCAATTAGGAGACACCAATCAACCTAACCTGCATCTTTGGACTGTAGGAGGAAGCCAGAGAACCCGGAGAAG
>JABJVR010000103.1:6125588-6145175 GCA_025773905.1 Chitala chitala | reverse complement strand
CCCCCCCCCCCCCCCCCCCCCCCCCCCCCCCCCCCCCCCCCCCCCCCCCCCCCCCCCCCCCCCCCCCCCCCACTTTAGTATTGAAGATGCTCAATTGCTTCCGGCGTGGTGAAATGCACCTAGAATGGTAGAATATGTGGATTAAAAACTTGGATTGTAATATAATCCTTTCGTGGGGAGTGGGTGTCTGTAAAGGCAAGTATTTACATGGCAGCTGTGTTTCATTGCTGTTATGTGTAGATTAGCCTGCTTGGTGGCAACTTCTTCAAGATGATTTTCAGACTCCAGCTGTCAAGTAAATAACTCTTGGTATGATTGTGAACATGCAATGTGTATAAACCACATGACTTCAACATTAACAAAGTACTTGATGTTTCAATTTGAAAGAGTCCTGTGCGGGCTGGGGCTGAGTCCGAGTCCATTGAGGCTAAGATGACTGCCTGTCCCGTTTGGCCTTGGCTTTCACCTTACAATGTGTGTGTGACCTTTGCCCTTTGACCCTTTGGCTGACCTAACCAGAAGCCATGATGACAGCAGCCTTTTGCCAATAGACCAGGGTGATGGTGAGGAATTCCATTGGTTTTTATGTTGAAAGAAATAATGGACAGGTTAAAGCCAAAACACACAATGCTCCGTCTATGTTTTTAAGAGGTTGGTTTGCTACATCGGCAGTGATTTTAGTTTTTTTTCCCCTCGTGAAACAAGCTGATGTCTGTGCATAACTTATTTTTTTCCACAAATATTTTGGACTCAAGGACCAAATGCAAATAGTCTGGTCTACAGACAATGCCAGTTGGCAAGGTTCATTTTCTAGAACCCCATCAGGATGGTAAGCTTAAACTGATTAACCAGAATTACTCATCTATGTAGAGCATAAAAGCTAACCATGTTTGGTTTTTTTTTTTTTTTTTTTTTTTTTTTCTTCCCCCCTCCCCCTGAGTAAACTCACTGAACCTTTTGCAAAGGTTTTAAAGAGTTTGCAATGATACATGAAGAAAAATGGCCTAAGTAAAATGATGGGGACATAAAGCTGAAGTTATTAGTACCTCCCTTTGCTGTTGGCTGTGAATTCCTCTTGGGGGTCTCGCACCTTTACAATTCTGACATTGTTTTCCTTGCTTTTTTTCCTCAAAGGAAGTAGTGGTTATAGCAGCAGAAGCCGTACTGGGAGAGATAAGTACGGCCCACCCGTTCGCACAGAGTACCGTTTGATTGTGGAGAACCTGTCCAGCCGCTGCAGTTGGCAAGACCTCAAGGTGAGTGTGGATGAAAAAAGTCATGTCACAGTGTAATTTGTACGTTCTCTTGTGCTTCATTTGATTAGGTGTCTTTATTTGTTCATGTCTAGGATTTCATGCGACAAGCAGGTGAAGTGACTTATGCTGACGCGCACAAGGAACGCACCAACGAGGGAGTCATTGAGTTTCGTTCCTATTCTGACATGAGGAGAGCCCTAGACAAGTTGGACGGCACTGACATCAATGGCAGGAAGATTCGCCTTGTAGAAGACAAACCACGTCGCCGCCGATCTTACTCTGGCAGTAGGTCTAGGTGAGAGCCATAAATGATAAATACTCTATTATAGAGATCTTGACACATTGAAATTTCCATGTGAGCAGTGCTTCAAAGTGTAAATGGGACATGCCAACACTTACCATTTTGTTTTTTGATGAATGTCTATGTAAAATGTTTGTTCAGAGGCCGATGCACATCCGGAATACTCTGCTTTTCACTCTGGTCAACTGTATGTATGTTTCTGTAGATCTCGTAGTAGGCGGCGTTCTCGTAGCAGGAGCCGGAGGAGTAGCCGTTCTCGTAGCAATTCAAGATCTCACTCACGGTAAACCTTTTCTCTTTCCCTCATTATTGTAGTCAGCGTTGTTTTAGAGTTTGAATGATGGTGGTTGTCCTCCCCCCCCCCCCTTTCCATTAGCTCTCATTCTCGCAGTAAACGCAGAACCCGATCCAGGTCTGGCCGCAAGTCCCGCTCCAAATCCCCTGCCCACAGGTCTCGGTCCCACAACCGCAAGTCCCATTCCCGATCTCGGACCAGGAAGTCTCACAGTCGCTCAGTCAGCCACAAGTCTCGGTCTAGATCCAGAAAGTCCCGCTCCAAGAGTCGATCGAAGGCCAAATCTGACCGGGACTCACGAAGCCACTCCAAGGAAAAGTTGGTTGTTAAAAAGTCTCGCTCCCCAACCCCTGTTGAGAATGGTAAAGGAGAACGCACCAAGTCTGCGTCCTGCTCTCCATCACCTCAGGCTGATGGCCGACACTCAAAGTCTCCGATGAAACGCTCAGCTTCCCGTTCCCCATCACATTCCAAATCCCGTTCAAGATCCATGTCTCGGGATTAAGGGCTCATACCCTAACCTGTGCTGAGGTGTGTCGACACTACTCATCTGAGCTGGTTTCAAAGCGATTAACACCGGTTTAATTGGTGTAAGGTGCAACATTCAGGTGGCCCTTTTGGTAACTTTTGTCAGAAATTGGCACTGAGCAATCAAATTTGATGTTATGTGGTAGGGTTGTAAGCCTGGGAAGCTTCTGAAATGCAATTTGAAGGGCAGAGCAGTCCTCAGAGATTGTGGGATGTTTTTGTGGTAGGCGTGCTGCTTTGTATTTTCATTATAACACTTGAGTATCTTAATAATCTTGAGTGTCCTTAATATGGAACAAAGTATAAGCGGAATGGTCATAGTGAAGGTTGACATAAAGAATGGTATCAGATGAAAGACTTAAATTGTGTATTTGAACCAGGAACAGATTTAAAAGGCTGAAGATTTCAGTTTGTCTCCTTTTTGTCTGCCTGTTGGTGACACCATACACAAACTGAATGCTAATATACATTAATGTGCATAGATATTTCTAGCCCAGTGCATAATGGAGGAGACACATATGTACATGTATCAAATGATGTATTTGGCTTTTTCTTGTAAAGTTCACTCCAGTATTATGAACCCTCTCAAGAATGTGAACGACAATGTATACATGATCTCCATAGTTTCATTTTAAACATTTGATGGTTTGTCGATCTTAACATGGGGCTGGAAAATAAATTTTGAACTGAAGTATGACAATTGGTCTTGTGCAACAACTTTTGAAGAACTAACGATTTCTGTATCGCAGTAATATTGTTCTGAGCATTTTATACTTATGGGGAGTGTTATCGTTTAATCTGAATTACTGTGTGGAGCAATTTACATTTTAATCTGTACAAATGTTAAAACATCTTAACACGTAATTTGTACTGAGTCTTGAATCAAGATGGTTGTAATACCATGTGACCTTTTCCTTTTTGTGTTTTATGTGTGGGGTGGATTTTTAATTGTATGTGGTAGTTAAGCTCAAATAAAGAAATTTGAAAATTTGCATTAGTAGAAAATCTGCTTTTTAATGACCAAACAGGAAGTTATTGCTGCTGAATGCAGTTAAAATTTATCATTGCTGTTTTTGTTGGTCAGGTACAATTATGGATCTATAACTGAGTAACAGGTGAAGACTTTTCTAAAAAAGAAATGGCATTGAATATGTATGGACCTTCTGTGTGTGTGTGTGTGTGTGTGTGTGTGTGTGTGTGTGTGTGTGTGTGTGTGCACACTTCATTTTTATGCACAAGGTTGTTGCTATACATCCTAGAACTGCTCTAGAGTAGCCCACAGGAGTGCCATCATCACATTTGTGCCTCAAATTTTTCCACCCTTTTGATTAACATTTACCTTTTAAGTGTGAAGGACTTAATGTTGCATAAGCATTACATTCCACGTGAAATAGCACAGAATTTAAATATGCTTAACTGCTTCAGTATTTGCTGTAATGTTGTGTGCACACCTTAGTACTAGTTACTCCAGATACTTAGACGTGGCACCTTTAAATTGCTACATTTCTTCTCCGAATAAAATTTACCATTATGATTTTGGATAATTAAAAAATCAGTTACGTTGTATTAGTTTCTCACAATAAATGATATGTGGATGTAGTGACTCTGGATTGGCCTGAAGTTTTACATGTTAAAAGAGACCTGTTAAATAAAATGTATAGCTTTAAGATTGGGCACAATTCGTCACATGCTTGCATGGCGGTTCTCTTAAGACTTGGTTGCTATGCTCGGAGCTCCCCTGGTAACCGTTGTATTTGTGTCTTTTACCCACAATGCACAGCGAATGTAAAATGGTGCTGCGTTTCCAAGTATTTGCAGAGTCGATTTTCTTGTTACATTTTGCAATAAATTTCTGGCTTTCTCTTTATTAGCTGGATTTAAACCTGGATAAGCGGCGATATTAAGAAAGATCTGAAAAGCATAATGCATATAGTAATATTCACCATACACCACTTATATCTCGCGAATAGTTGATATTGGACACTGAATGTGTTCCTAATGTTCGTAGGCTGAATATAAAAAGTTAGCATTTTGGCTTGTTAGACTGTAAGTAAAAACTACACATTTTGTTAGCTAGGTGGTTTGCATATTCTCTCGTTTGTCTACGTACTAAATTAAAACAGTAAGTAACAGTAAGTTAGTATTAGGTACAAATTGCATTTTTGTGAACCGTGATAGATTTTCTGTCTACCACAACCACGGATTCTTGTGCGGTCCATAACAATTTTTCTGCAACATGGAGAAAGAGGTACGGAACATCATAGCCTTCAACGCTTCCAAGAAAGAGCTGTTCGCATCAAGCAATGGCTACAAGTCCCTTCAGAAGAAACTGAGGACGCAGTGGAAGATTCAGAGGTGGTTAAGACTGGCACCCTGCCAGAAAATATGACTGAGCCAATTGTAAAGCGCAGTACTGTATGATTTAGTGCATGTATCTCGGCAGATATAATAAAAATAGTAGCTAACTAGAATGTTACGTTCCACAGCATTAAAGAAGAGCTCTCGGTGGAGAAGCTTACAGGTGTTAAACTATGGATCACGGCTGGACCAAGAGAAAAGTTCACCGCTGCCGAGGTTTTACTAAACGGATGGATATTTATACTCCTACATTTTAATCTCATTCGAGCCCAGTGATGTTCAGTATTGCTGTTTGCATGTAATCTGTATTTGAACCACTTACATTTGTTTTCCTTTCGCCTATGCTCAGTTGGAGGTTCTTAAGCAATATCTTAGTAGTGGAGGACATATCCTGGTGATGTTGGGGGAAGGAGGTGAGGTGAAGTATGACACTAACATCAACTTTCTTCTTGAAGAGTTTGGAATCATGGTTAATAATGGTGAGCATCTTCTTGTGATAGGATTCGGTGTTGATTTACTATCTGGCTAACACTCATTCACCCAATTAACAACTGATTTGCACATTACTGGAAATGTTAAGATTTTTTTTTCTTAACTTCCTTTACATTTCTTGCATATTGCAAACAGATGCTGTTGTGAGGAATGTTTATTACAAGTATTTCCATCCAAAAGAAGCACTTGTGTCCAATGGTGTGCTGAACAGGTATATTTTTTCAGTTTCGGTATTCAGTTCTTTCTAGTTTTAATATTTTGATTTGTTTCTCTAATGTAATTTCTTCTTAGAGATTGTACTCTGAAAGTACATTATATCTCTATTTTTTAATTTTACACTACAGTTTCCTTTGGCTTTTGTTATGCACAGCAACTATACATATAGAGTGACAGTTGTTAAGATTTAGGTCATAATGTAATGGATATTAAGACATTGATGGTCCTCCAGTTTCCCCAGTTCCCTTAGACCTCTGTTGTGAATTATGTTATCTTTTAAAGCTGTTTTTATAAGTGCTGTTACTTGCCTTTAACATACTGTATAGTGAGGTATTTAAGTGTTTGATCTGCCATTTAGTGTTGTCACTAATAACAGCTAAATGTCAATGCTATTTGTCAAAGCTGTTGGTTGACTGGTATTTTCTTCTTACAGAGAGTTTAGCCGTGCTGCAGGTAAAATAGTAACAGGCATCATAGATGAGGAAAGTACTGGCAATAACGCACAGTGAGTATTCGTTACTCATACTCATTCATTACTCATATTACCTTTGGAAAACCCTTAGTCAACCTGGTTGAGTAGCTAACTGTAGTCTGTTATTCTTAAATATGCACCCTATTGTTTGAACAGAGCTCTGACCTTTGTTTATCCGTATGGAGCAACCCTGAATGTTATGAAGCCAGCAGTGGCTGTTTTGTCCACTGGCTCTGTCTGCTTTCCTTTGAACAGACCTATTCTTGCCTTCTATGAAGTCAAGGTGAGTGACAATTCTCGTCCCCATATTACCTTGGCCATTAAATTGGATGACTTCTACTGACAGTACATACTAATCTCATCCTGCATCTGTTGTTTTTTGGGTCATAGGAGGCAGGCAAGCTAGCTGTTCTGGGATCATGTCACATGTTTAGTGATCAATACCTGGACAAAGAGGAAAACAGTAAAATAATGGTGAAAACTCCCAACTCACTGTACAACTTAACCATATACAGTATTCTATGTTGTTGCAATTTGTGGCTTAAACTCTGGTATGGCATATTTTTATTTTACCTCACAGTCTATTTATGTTATTCCTCTTTTTACAGGATGTTGTTTTCCAGTGGCTCATGACAGATAATATCCACTTAAATCCTATAGATGCTGAGGACCCTGAGGTCAGTGGGGAAAGGGGAGCAGGGAGTATAGGGGCAGCTTTCACTTGTATATTGTGTTCAGACAGCCCTTCTCAGTGTCTTATTTGTGCATGTTATTCAGATCACAGACTACATCATGTTGCCAGACACGGGTCAACTGTCAGAGAGACTGCGCGTCTGTCTGCAGGAGGGGGATGAGAATCCTAGAGACTTCACCTCCCTCTTTGACATGTCTCTCTTCAAGCTGTCTACCAACTCCCTGCCTCACGTCATTAGGTGTGTACAGTGTCAGCCCCTCAGCTGGAAATGCTTCTCGCTGAAGTGCCTGTATTATGCGTCCCCTGTATGGGTTCTGCTGTTTTTGTTTCCATGTGTGAAATGGCTCTTGCTGCCTGTGCCTTCACAGCACTTACAAGCAGCTGAACGTCAAGCACGAGCAGCTCCAGCTGATCCAGCCCCAGTTTGAGACTCCTCTGCCAGCTCTTCAGCCTGCAGTAAGGAGTGCAAAGACAGACACATAAGCACTGTGATATATGTTTCATAAGTCTAATAGTGTGATGGACTGTGAACTACTTCCCTTCTGCTTACTGCTGACCAGGTCTTTCAGCCAGCATTCCGGGACCTTCCACCTCCAATGCTTGATCTTTTTGATCTCGATGAAACTTTTTCCTCTGAGAAAGTGAGGCTGGCTCAGCTCTCAAACAAATGTGAGCCCTTAATTATCTTCTGTATGTCACATGACAAATCGGAGAATATAGTTGGTACATTCATAGCAAAAGAAAGCACACTGTATGTAACAAACCAGACAGTGTTTCATGAAGGATGATGGGTCGAGTGCTTTCTTGGGCCCACACATGAATTCTCTCGTCTCAGGTACCGATGATGATCTGGAGTTTTATGTTCGCAAGTGTGGGGACATTCTGGGGGTGACTGGCAAATTACACAAGGATCAGAGAGATGCCAAACACATCCTGGAGCACATCTTCTTTCAAGTAGTGGAGTTCAAAAAACTTAATCAGGTAAACTGAGCTTTAGCACAGGATAACACTTTTCCAATATTAAGAGAAATATAAGCATGTCCTGTCCTGCAGTGACGTTTGCTAAATGAGTAACCTGTCAGAGAAAAATTTTGCTTGTTTCTCAGTTCCCAACAACAATATAGTACTTATACTAAATATCGTTTAAAATTAACTATGGCTCATACAGAAATAACTGGCATGACAATGCTGATAGCGTCAACAACAGCATCAAACTGCTTTTTTGTCCTTATATTATTACAGCCTAATGAACAGAGCTGATCCAGCATAACGTAGGTTCATCGATAACTGAAGTGTAATTATAATTTTTTTTTTTATCTAGGCTGTTACGTCAACATATTGGGCCAGGTCATACTAGGCAGAATGTGTTAGTACAAAGCTTTCAAAATGTTTGAAAGTAAATTTTATATGCTTGCTGAAATTACAGTAAATCTTTGCTTAATTTGTTTCATTATCATAGCCAAAAAGGTCATATGAGCCCAAATACTCCTGTAGTATAATGTGTAACAGGTTGCTAGCAATGAACTGAAACAAATGTTAACTCACAGTAAAATGCAATCTTTTCACTATTACAAGAATCCAGACACTACTATTTAACATAATAGAAAAGTGTTTGGCCATTGACACATTTAATTTCAACGATTTAGTTCTTTCAAAATGAAGCATAAAGCCGTTTAATGGCTTTGGTGAAATGCATATAAAAAGAGTGTTTAAGACATGGGACAAATTGATAAACTTTGACTGTGAGCCATACAAACAATATGCATTATTTGGATTTAAACTTGTACTTAAAAAATACATGGAAAATTCAAATTTCCTTTGAATTTGCTTTAGAGGCACCCATTTCTCATGTTTGTCTATGAAAAATATAACTTGGATTAGGGTGTTGAAATACAGCACATAGTGTAAAGATAAATGTTATACAAAGCATATCAGTTGGTACAAACAGTGCATTTCCTTTGAATGGCCACTGTTCATATGAACGCATCCTAACCAATTGCTCAATTTGTGCAGCTAGTGGACTGCTCCATCTAAGGTGTACTAATTACTGCTTTTGTTATTTCTAGGAGCATGACATTGATACAGTAGAGGCAGGATTTTCACCATTTTGAAAGGCTGTCAAGAAATGCAATATCAAAAAATAGACCACCATTGTAAAGGTTTGTTTATTTTAATGTGGACAATTATATTCATTTACTTTTTTTTTTGAAAACATGATTTAACACATAGGACATATGGACAAGAGTTTCTCATGTTTGTTTTTCATATAAGTGTATTTAACCAATTAGACATTGTTTAAATGTTAGTTTTTGGTTACCTGTTCTTAAGATGTTTGTAAATAAAGTTCAAGTTTTTCCCAAATGTACAATTTTATTAGTAAACAAAAGCATTAATACATATTTGTTAAATTGAGTAAACAGCTCAGCATGATCAGTTATAGTCACTTTATATGCAAACAATTTCAAAGTACAGAGGTAGTTACACAAACTGGTTAAAAGTCAGCTATGACTGCACTTATTGTAGCATTTAAGTGGCTGGATTATAAGGGTCAAAGTAACAGTCTCAGTGTTGGGAGATGATGCATGATCATTTGCTCAGACTCAGCTCATTCTTAGCTGCACACTTCAACTGCAGAGCTGTGCACTTCTGCCACTGGTCCTCACTGCATGCTACAGATGGAGTGTCCAAGACATCCTCATTTGGCTTTAAGCAAACCACCTCATTCTGGGTCATCTCCTGTTCACTACAGACATTAGTAAGCAAAGAGGTACCAGACATGATCAAGGAGGAGATTTCAACCAGGGAAGCAGGAGGAGATAGGTACTTGGGGCTCCATGTTAACTCATCCAACAAACTGGACTCCAAGGTACAGCAGGGACTCACTGGACCAGGCTTGATGAGAGAGATTTCCCAGGAAATTGGGGAGGCTGCATTATCCACACAGGACACTTCCAGTGGACCTCTCAAGATGGGTTTTTTAACGTTGTCCTCATGGGGTGTGGAGGACTTGCTGCTGCCTACAGGGATGATATTTAGTTTTGGAGTCTCGTTGTGCAAGACATTTGAATGGGGGAGGAAAAATGAAGGGGAAAAAATGCTAGGTGAATGAATCCAGGAGGCCATGTTGGAAACGTTGTCCTCGCTGTACTCTACCACAATTGTGGAACAAGGAAGGTGTTTTTTTTGGTGACCTGCCTGCAAGTCCAGTGATGGAACAAACACAGATGAGCTCTTATCCAGGAAAAATCCCTTGTTTAAGTCTGTTGAAGATGAACCCTCAAAGCTTTTAGACAGATCAAACTCTGGAATATCTGCAAAGAGGGAGTTTGCAAGTTCAGTAAAAGATTTTAGTGGCACCACAAAAGTGTGAGGGTCGTGGTCCATTTTACGTCAGTTAATTATGACTAAATTAAATTGTAAAATTATCAAAATTGCAGTTCTAAAAAAAAAAAAGGAAACCAATTTAACGCAACTAAAGACCTTCGGTCGTTATTAAACGTATAACATGGAGTTACCTGTAAACGCATTTACTTAAAATAATACTGCCTTTAACACAAAAACCATTTCTTACCACAACCTCTTTCTGCCTTGTCCATCTTAAAATCAAATTACTGCGGCAATTATGTTCACCTTGCATATATACGCTTGTTCCCCCCATGCGTCATCAGCTACCGTTGCGCATATGCATTAACTGAAGGTACGTAAAATTAACTAAGTATATTATTAAAATAAAAAAACAAGAATTTTATTCATGTGACGCAATACAGTCCTTGATCGCAAGATACTAGTTTAACTCTTGTTTGATTACAATAACTGGTCAGTTAACAAGCTCATTGAAGAAGAAAAAAATCAAACTCAATGAAATGAGTCGCCGGCTTTTATTTTGAAACGTGCCTCCAACCCTATTCGTATGTCACTTCCGAAAGTTCTTGCGCGCGAAATAGAAATTACAGCGCCATAACTGCAATTCAATCCAACTGTGGTTCATTTGTAGGAATAGGTGTGACTTACATTACAGTTTTGAAAGTTATTAAAACATCTGTTTGCAGAGTCTCTATGCACGGCAAGGTGTTGGCGGTTTCATAAAATCTGGAGTTGTAAACCCTTAAAGCCAGCGGAGAAATGTCCTGGTGGCCGCGCGGGTAAGATAAGTGGTTACTATTGTTAAGGAAATAAAATGCATTTGGATCATGGCAGAAAAGTTGCATGGTTTAGCATATGCGTATGTATGGCTAGATAATAGAAAAATCCGTTGACAACAATTTTGCTTGAATTTAACGTGAAAATACAGAGCAAAACTGCATGTAATGATCGATGGCAACGAGATGTCATGCCTTTATTTTTAAGCCGTTGCATGCTTTTTTTCCCCTCCTTCTTAACTGACCTTAACACTTAAAGTTATTTTTCTGTTGAATTAACATTGCGGTTCACTCTAGCGTCTTTTTAATTCTATTTTGATCTGTCAAGTGAACAACGTTGTTTGTTGTCGACAGTGCTGTCCCTGAAGGCAGCAAAATAGTGCGTTTGTCTGTTTACCATGTTTACTTCGGAGTCTTTTTAAATTACTCAGTTTATTATTAAAATATTCATAACATGTTTTAAATCAAATTTTTTTTCAGTATCACAACGTTGCCAGCTTTTTATGTAGTTCATAAATAAACCAGCTCGTTACCAGATTAAACAGGTTACAGTCACCCGTTCGAGTGTGATTAGCTAAGGACAGAGGGAGTGTGAAGTTTTTTATTTTTTGTGGAACTTGAAATCTGCAGCTGTGTTTGGCCTCTTATGTAACAGGTCAGCTAAGCTGTGTTTGGCCTCTTATGTAACAGGTCAGCTAAGCTGTGTTTGGCCTCTTATGTAACAGGTCAGCTAAGCTGTGTTTGGCCTCTTATGTAACAGGTCAGCTAATATTTTAGCTACTTTGCAAAGGAAGCACATAATCATTTCCCATGTACTCAGTATGTGTATAACTCTTGAAACAAGGTTTTTTGTGATTCTATATAGAAACATTTATGGGTGTATAAAGGTGTGTGTGTGTATGTGTGTATATATATATATAAATATGGGGATAAAAAGTCAGTTGAGTTAAATGAATGATATTCTCCATTTTAACCTTTTGTCACCAGCAATACCAGGTGAACTATTGTGAATTAATGTAAATCCTTTATAGGCCTAGGTGACAGATGTGCCTTAGTGATTTTTGGATACAAAAAGTTTGAGTCAAGCAGTTGAGATAATGGCAATTAACTAAATTTTCTTTAGTCTGCCCTTATTAAACACAAAATTTAACATGATGGAAAATTTGACAAATTGTTTTAGTCAGGGTTGAATTTGACTTTTTATATACATTTGTTTTAATGGCACAGTACTTCCCAGATTTAAAGGTCATTATTTCAGCTATGAGTATTTGTTGGAAACCCAAAGGTTAGTTTGTTTTATTGTTGTGCAGAGTTGTGTAACATGCTATTTTTGGCATCAGTAGGTTAGAGCTAAAGCTAGTGCAGGTGTTTCCTTGTGACTTCTGGCACGTTGGCTCTTTCAGTGACGAGGGGGTGGAGGATCAGCTGTATCAGGACACTGACTCTGATGTATCTGAACAGCGAGACAGTGGAAAGGTCAAAGTGAAGTGGACACAGGAGGAGGTGAAGGAGTACACACTTCTTTTACTTGTCCCGTCCCATCCACTGGTAGCTTTTGAGCATTTTCTATTGGAGTAGTCTCTAACTAAACAGCAAGAGAACAAGTTCAGTTGATGATGTTTTATCCTAGTTTTGATTCATCAGGACCTGTTCTGCCAACCCCATTGGATGTTTCCATCTTGTAGTTCTAAGCTGTCTCTTTAGAGAATAACTTTTGGAAATGTTTTGGTTCTCAGGATGACAGTTTGAGAGCGTTGGTTCAGAACCTTGGACCATATGACTGGAAGGCCATAGCCAGCTTTCTACCAGTAAGCAGATCCAATCTTACGTAAACGTGTTCCACATAAAAACATGCACTATTGCAGTGGGGGCGCATGCATGTTAGCAGCGTGTGTGGTGGGGTTTTTTTTTCCCCACTTCCTGTTGAGGTATAATATAACTGTTTGCAGACCCGCACAGAGCAACAGTGCCAGCACCGTTGGTTTAAGGTCCTCGACCCAGACTTGGTCAAGGGATCTTGGACCAAAGAAGAGGATGAGAAGGTGAGTCTTGAGCAGGGCTGGACTGCGACAAAAAAAAAAATCAGCCATGGCATTTTTGGTTCAGGAAGCCCACCACTACAATCCAGAATTGGTCCATGTAGTAATACATTGTATCGGCCTTAAAGTGTGTTGACCTACCAGGAAGATGCCCAGTATAGCAGATTACCAGTCTAGCCCTGGTTGTAAAGACAAACCTATCCACAACTGTCCTCAAAGAAATGCCTTCTGTGTCTAACCCAACCAAACGGGTACATGCTAAATCTCTTTAATTTTGAATACATCTTGTAAACCCTGTTCTTAGAATGTATTTTGTTTAATTTACATGGAAGGCATAGTTGAATATTCCTCTTACTCTGCTCAGGTGATACAGCTGGTGAAAAAGTATGGCAGCAAGCAGTGGGCCATGGTGGCAAAACACCTGAAGGGCAGGCTTGGCAAGCAGTGCAGAGAACGCTGGCACAACCATCTGAACCCCAACGTCAAGAAATCCTCCTGGACAGCAGAGGAGGATCTCATCATCTATAAGGCCCATTGCATGCTTGGCAATCGCTGGGCTGAGATTGCTAAACTTCTCCCTGGGAGGTAATGGCACTCAAGGACCATACACTGAGTGGACTGAAGAATGCTTTAAAGTCAAGCAAAGTTTTCACACATCATCTGAGCTGGCGTGTATTCTCTTGTTCTACATCTAAATATTTAATTCGCTGACATATAAGGTCATTAATGCTTATTTGGAGCAACTTGGTGTGTGTGTGTGTGTGTGTGTGTGTATATATATATATATATATATAGCATATAACTTCACATTTTCCCCCTCATAATTAAGGTAAAATGTCTATAATATTGATTATACTTGTGCATAACAAATACAGATGCATAAAGAATTTTGGACTTGCTGCTGCTTAAGTACGGGGAAACCCTGGAGATGGATTACAGTTGTTTCTTGCAGATTTATTAGCTGAATTATGCAGTTTTGTTCATTTTTAGTTTTTTAAATGCTATAAAACTATAAAGTCCAGGGTTTATTGTCTCAAGTACAAAGCTGTGATGAACTGTTTTGATGTTTCATTAGTGTTTTTCCTCACTCTCATCAGGACAGACAACGCTGTGAAGAATCACTGGAACTCCACCATTAAGCGCAAGGTGGAGATGGGATGTTATGTAGGAGAGGATGTTCACCTAAATTTATCAGCTCTGCAGGAAGACAGTGCTGTTGCCATTCACTGCAGCAATACACAAGAGGTGGGTCTCAGTCCATTACGTGACGAATGTGCAGCAAATAACTGTCAAGCAAAACTTTATGTAAACTGTATTTAGTAGGAACATGGCAAGCCTGAGATGAGCACCTGTGTGTGTGTGTTATAATTTCATATTCGCCTGCCTGCATTTCTAGGATACTGCTTGCCATTCTACAGTGACCTTGAAAGGTCAGTCCTCAGCAGATGATGTACCTTTAGAACACACCTCACAATGCATGGATGAGGGGTTGACTCTCAAAAGCGAAGAGGATACTGCTGTGGAAGCAAATCCCAGCTGTTGGGTAGTGGATAACTCGGGCTTTGTTTTGCCCACACCGGGCCCCACGTTTAAGGAGGCGATGGAGATAACGGAACAGGTGAGTGACACTTTTGCCCAACAGCACCAGTTTCTGCTTTTCTTAGACGTGGTTTTCCTCATTAAAAATGTTTAAAAGTTTTCTTCATCAGCACTGGTGGTAGACCCTTTCTTGGTCTGTTCTTACTCATGTAGTTATAAATGTTTAAATGTGAATTGTTAGCCTTGGTTACTGAAAACTGCTCAAACCCAACTTTCAAGATCAGTAGATGGGTAAAGTTAAAGCAAGAAAAGGTGGCCATGTATCTTGTTATCCACAGGACCTGGAGGGTTGGTGTGACCTGACAGCGTTTGACCTGCCAGAAGAGACTCAAAGCTCCGAGCTGTTGCAGTTGAGACTGGAGGAACGCACGGTACAGGAGCTGAGCCGGGGCAGTTGTGGGGAATTGATTCCTATTTCACCCGGGGTGGCCACCCCTCCGTCCATCTTGACCCGCCGAAGTCGCCAGCGCATTGCCCTGTCTCCTGATGGCAATGACAGCATGACACCCAAGAGTACCCCTGTTAAAATCCTGCCCTTCTCTCCTTCACAGGTATCTTTCCTCTTATCCCTTTAGCCCAAAGTGATGTCTAAATACAGTATTTATGTTCTAGATTGTTTCAGCATTCCATAGGCTATCTAGCCACAACATTTTAGCACTCATTTAGAATAGCTGAATGTCGTGAAGCATTAGCATTTTCAGGTGGTTTAACTGCAGTTTTTATATTTTAGTTTCTCAACATGTGGACAAAGCACGATAACCTAGAGAATCCATCTCTCACATCTACACCTGTGTGCAGCCAAAAGGCAATTGTTACAACCCCCTTGCATCGAGATAAGACTCCACTCACTCAGAAGGAGAACTCCATGTATGTACTGGAAGCTCTTGTCAATGTACTGTTTGAGAAATTACCTTTCAGGCTTGACCTGTTCCATGGTCCACCTATGGTTCTTTCTAAATTGCCATCTGTACTCCTTTTAGATTTATTACACCAAACAATAAGTCATGTATGGACATCACTCCCCGTACGCCAACGCCCTTCAAAAATGCCATGGAGAAGTACGGGCCCTTGCGACCTCTAGTAAGTGTTCTGATTCGTTATTCAATTCAAACAACATGCAACAACAGTTGTCTTGCTCTGAAGATTCATGTGAATTCTAGCGGTAACTGAAAGTGAGCCGTATGAATCCATTGCTTTGCTTTTTTTTTTTTTTTTTTTTTTTCCTTAGCCTCCAACTCCAAACTTGGAAGAAGATCTGAAGGAAGTCCTACGCAGTGAGTTGATGATGGAGGACGAGATGCCTCCTGAGATGAACCGCAAGCAGGCGGTGAGTTTTGCTCTGTTGCTTTAATGTCTTTAAGAATCAAACCCTAGTGGCTTAATAGCTTTTGCCAGTGTTGGCATTGTTTCCCCTGCTTTGGCCACTATAGGTAAGCAGTGTGTGTAATTTGTCTTTACCTGCTGGTTAGTTGTACTTGTGCCCCTGCTAACTTTGTATCTTTGAAAAGCAACGGCCTCCTATGAAGAAAGTGCGCAAATCTCTGGCGCTTGACGTCCTTGATTCTGCTGAAAGTGTTTCAGCTAGATTCCCCACAGTAAAGTCTACTTTCACATCCAGTATAAAGGTAGGCTTTTATTTGTAGTGTTATTTTGTCAGGCTACTTATTATATGAAATATGTTGTACTTGATGTTTTTATATGTCGTTTGTTGTAGGCAGAGACTTCTTTGTCAGTCTCTCTTGACTCATCCTCCTATACGAGGAAAGATGAGAATGTATTGGATCAGGGCTTCATTCTTGGCCCTAGTGAGACCGACCCCAGCTGCCACTCAGCAGCCCCAACCCCAGTGAGTAATATTAACATTTCATAAACTTTGCATGTCTGAAATGCGTCCATATGTTGACAGTTTTCACTTGAGAAATTTAAGAATTTTTAATGATCACATTCAAAAATTAGATGGTAGCTCCACTTTGCGTTCCTGAAGTGGGAAATACAATTCTGTAGTTTAATGTTTATCTTTTTTTTTTTTTTTTTTTTAGATGTCCCTTGCATGGGAAGCTGTGGTATATGGCCGGACAAAAGACCAGCTTATCATGACTGAAAAAGCCAGGCGATACCTGCAGTCCTTGAAGCCCAAGCCCCCCAACCGTGCCCTGATCCTCTCTTAAAACCCAGGGCACATCACTCAGTCAGCCTCTGCTTTCCTCGAGCACAAAGGCTTATTCAGAAAGAGTGTGGAATGGTTGGTTCCTGATCATCCTGTGGAACATGGTACACCTTAAGGTGTAAATTTATATTATAAGGTCCATATTGTGGCAAGGCAAGCAGTAGAGCTGAGTGTTGTAATTACTCCAACTGATAAAATACAAGTACTTTAGATGCATGTATTGCTTCATTGGTATAACTTTAATAAATCAGATGATGGTGCTGTCTGTGAGATACTGTCACTGTTAAGTTCAGCTTGGATCCTGATTATTGTACATTATGGTTAAACATGTTTTCAGTATGGTGGATTTTCCATGTATAGTGTACTGCTTGTAGAATTTTTCCGTTGACTCAAATAATTAATCACAGGGTAGTTTGTGGTTTTTTTTACTGAAATGCAATCAAATGGTAGTGGAATTGCCTTAAGCATCCATGTTAGATAAGTTTGAATATTTAGTTTTTGCAGTATATTGTACTTGATCTGATTCTGTTCAACTGTCATACCATAGCAATGCTTGACTACAGTAAAAAGGGACATGAGGCAGCTCAGTGCGTGTATGAGTAAAATGGCGAAATCCCAGGTATCTCTACCCTTGCACACCCCTCCCCCACCTTCCAATGAGCAACTTTAACAAGAGCAAAGTGGTGCTAAAATACAGGTAACATTTAATAGATCAATGGCTTTATGCACAAAGTTTTTTATCAATGCAGGTCTGAAATAAACACTGCAGTTTTTCCTTGATCAAATATGAGAATAAATGGACTCTGTTTTGTGCTATAGAATATGTGGAGCAGGAATTGATTCATGCTTATACTTTTGTTTCTTTACCAGCTATCTGGCTCCTAAAATGCTAATATGCAGTGAATTTCTAAAGCAAAATAATCTGAAGTGGTGACTAAATGCATCCATACTACTGTAACCCTGCAGGATAAGGGTTGGGAATATTGCTAAGTGCTTGTTTGCACTGTATTAATGTGAAAACATTAGAAGTACCAATTGTAAATCTGACTTTATATTGCAATTATATATTAATGATCTATCAGGTTAGTTATTTACAAGTATATGCCTTGGGTAATGTTTACATATTAGAATATTAACATTGGCAGTTCTGCGTACATTTCTGATAGTCTGCGGTGAAAGCAATTGTAGATTAGTTTCAAGGCAAGATAAAATGATTGCCTTCCATTTATTTTGTATTGACAAAATGTCAACTTATTGATGCCATTTAGTACAATCAACATGGCTGTGTCACCCGTATTTCTGAACAGTTTAATACCTTGCCATGGAATGTTTAAAATTGTGAAAATCCACACAAATATGTTCAAACTCAGATGTACCATTATGCCATTAAAAGCATGCGTTTACTACTAAATATGTATAGTTTTTTTTTGTGTGTGTAAGAATTTTGTAAAGTGACATTCTTGTATCATGTAACACTCGGTTAAATCGTCTTGCATCTTAAATTACATTAAGTTTCAGAAAACAGACTTAGTTTATGAGAGAGAGAGTTTGGACTCGACTAGTCTATCTGCTTGTTGTATATAAAATAAAACAATGCCTTGTGCAAGTATTCATCCCCCTTGGTGTTTGCCCTGTTTTTCTGCATAACAACCTAGAATTAAAATTGATTTTTGTGAGGTGGGGGGGTTATCATTTGATTTACACACAAGATGCTAAATTTTGTTAAAAACAAGTAGAAATGGAGAGGGTGCATAAGTATTCACTTTTTAGAGTCAGGTTTTGCTGCAATTACAGCTGCATGTCTCTTTGGGTATGTTTATTAGTACATTTCAGCCCTGGGATTTTTGCCCATTCTGCAAGGCAAAACTGCTCCTGCTTCTTCAATTTAGTTGAGCTGCATTGGTGTACAGCAATCTTCAAGTCATGCCACGAATTCTCAATTGGACTGAGGTCTGAGCTCTGACGAAGCCATTCCAAGACATTTAAATGTTTACCGCTCCAGTGTAGCTTCAGCAGTATTTTTAGGGTCATTGTCCTACTGGAAAATAAACCTATGTCCCAGTCTTAAGTCTCAGGCACACTGAAACAGGTTTTCTTCAAGAATTGCCCTCTGTCTAGTGCCATCCAGTTTTCTTTCAATCCTGACCCATTTTGTGGTCCCTGCCACTGAAAAGCATATCTGCAGCATGATGCTGCCACCACCATACTTCACTGCAGGGATGGTGTTCTTAGGGTGATGAGAAGTGTTGGGTTTTTGATGGCCAAAAAGTTCACTTTTAATCTCATTAGACCAAATAACCTTCTTCAATGTGCTTGGGGATTTTGCCACATTCTGTTTGGCAAATTCCAAATGTGCTTTGTTCTTTTTGTCTTTTTTTTTTGGCCACTCTTCCACGAACCTCTGCTCTGTGGAGTTTACAGCTTAAAGGGGTCCTATGGACAGATACTCCCATCTCTGTGGATCTTCACGGCTCCTTCTGTGTTATCTTTGCGGTTTTTGTTGCATCTCTGAGTAATGCCCCTTCTTGCACAGTGTGTGGGTTGTGCTGGCCAGTCTTCTCTTGTCAGGTTATTAGTGGTGCCATGTTCTTTCCATGTAGTTATAACAGTGCATTGTGGATGTTCAAAGATTTTTGTATTTCTTTTTTTACATGATTAAACCCTGATCTTTTCCACAACTTTATTTTCTGATCTGCTTAGCACACTCCTTGGTCTTCATGTTGCTTGCATAGTAGCAATGCAAACTCAGGGGTCTTTCAGACAAGATGTATTTATACTGACATCATGTGACACTGCACATAGATAGACCTGAATCAACTAATTACACGTCATTTACGGGTTTCGTAGCATTTCATCTAATTTAGGGGTTTCATTATACACTCACGGTGGCGTGGTGGTTAGCACTGTCGCCGCGCACCTCCAGGCCTGGGGTTCAATTCCCACCTTGGGTCTGCGTGTGTGGAGTTTGCATGTTCTCCCTGTGCTTGGTGGGTTTTCTCCGGGTGCTCTGGTTTCCTCCCACAGTCCAAAG
>JABJVR010000103.1:6105764-6116447 GCA_025773905.1 Chitala chitala | reverse complement strand
GTTACTGATTGTTAATGGTTAGTTCTTTATTAATAAAAGTGGCATAGCATCATGGCATATTTCATAAATCTTGTGTTTGGGTTTTTTTTTTTTGGGTGATATATCTTTCGGCTTCGGTTTCGGCCGAAACCAAAAAAATCAATTTCGGTCGGCCTCTAAAGGAAAGTTTGCAGGTTATGAATTTAATAATGAATTTGAAGTAACTGTCTGACATCTTGAATGTGCAGATGGCTAATTAGAAAATATCAGCATGACAAATCTTAGCTCACCCAAGTCGTTTTCCCATGACAGTCTGAAGGAATTTCCTGGCTGAAATTTGTCCAAGCACTTTTCTGTAGCTGTTTGTGAAAATGGCATCAGCATGTCTGCTGGACCTGGAAGGCGCACACATAGAGTCACATGTTTGTGGTTTGAAATCTTTCTGACAAAGTGTTTAACCAGTAATGGTGACGGGACCATGCTTTTAATTACATTGATGCAGATGTTTTGATCAGCACAAATACCACAGTGCAAGTAAAATCAAAAGATGAAATTGCAAAGGATGCCATAGTCGTTATGTTACTGTTGCTTGGAAATAAGTCCTGAACCATCTGCCAACCTGTGCCCGGCGTCTCTTGGTAAGGTTCTGCCTTCAGTGTGCAGCGCCTTGGTGGGAAGCCTGGTAGTGGAACTGACCAGGACGGAAGAAGCAGAGGAACTCTGGCCGAACCTTCACAGCAAGACGGACACCACAGAGAAACAGCAGCTGACTTAGGCTGTATGCTTCACTTTTCCCATGGAAAGGGATGTTTTGCTGTCATTTCAAAGTAGACGCAAACTTAACACAAATATGGTATGTTTTGTTTTCTGAAACAATAAAGACGTGCCTGAATTGGTTTAAAATTATTTTGATGTGTCGACTCATTTTGATGGCATAGATTAAATTTAGAAAGACAAATAGTCTGGATAAATACAACGCTGTAAAATGGTAGGGACTGCCCATGGACCCCAACAGTATAGTTTTGATGACATTTGATTTTTATTCATGTGGATCTTTCACCAATAGTAACAATTCAGTTTGTCCTTTGACAGCATCTAGTCTCTGTATTCAGCCATTTGTACAGAATTCACTGTTTGGAAAGGATGCCTAGTTGCCCACGCTCTAAGTAACGTTTGTTTTGTGCATAGACATGCCTTTCATACAGTGATTAAGTCACGACTGAATGGTGAGTTCTGAGAAACTCTGTAGAATTCTGAGAAACTCTGTAGTTCTGGTGTTTGTAGGTTTATGTAAAGTAGAGAGCTGACAGCTCCTGGCAAGCACAGTTCATAAGGTTAGGCCACAAGGCATGTACTGGGCCTGTGTAATTGCTAAAGCCTTTTCAGTCATCAGCTGGAGACACCAAGGTCATACTTTGGTTGAACGGGAAAGTGAAGAGATGCTAGCGATTAGAAATGTACCTTACGTTCATTCTGACCCTGCCCTTTGGATGTTCCAGAGATGAAATTAAAGGAAGGCTATTGTGATTTTTAAAAAATAATTCTGAACATTTTAATGGATTGAGTTTACGGACTAAATTTTTGTGTGTAAAAGTACAAATAGGCCTTTTCAAGTGCACATTTAAGGGTTCTTATTTAAATCACTCTAGTGGGAATAAATTAAAATAATTTGTTTAAAATAATTTGCATCATTGTAACAGTAAATAAATCAGATTAATGTATATTAATCCAAGCATTATTAATCAAATATACCTTCAAATGTATTGATGAACATTCTGCAGTACAATAAATTAAAGCAATATAATGTTTTTAATGTTTAATGTTTTTTAAAGGCCATATTTGTTCTATTTAAAAAGTAACCTTTGTTCATGGACAGCAACAACATGGATGTATCTCTTTGTAACAACCTTTAGGTGAACAATGCAATGTTGAAGATAACAGTACCTATATTAAAAAAAATGAATTAGAAAGTGCAGTCAGTATTTTATTTCCTTTTACACCATGCCAATGTAAAGCATTATTATAGCTACAACAATTTGTACTACTTACCTGAAACTGGGGTAAAATGAAGAACAGGATTTAGGCATTGCCAGACAGCACAGCACCAGGAGCACAACTTTATCCATCACTGTTACTAGTTGTGAAAACTGTCATGAAAAACAAAATGAAAGTGTTATTACTCTGCTTTTAAAATGCTGAAATCAGGAAGTTATTTTGAGTTTACCGCAGTGGACACTGACGACAGCAGTACAATAGGGTGTATATTTTACCATACTGAGCAGCAGCTTATTCACTGGAGAAAACATTTTTTAAAAGAACATTATGAGGAGTTTGTAAGACATAAAACAGCATCAAATACACAAAAACCATTCGGCCCTCATCTACTGGGTTTTGAAAATTATTTTCTACTGTTAATCTGAGTGCCTGAAATGATGGATACTTAATTTAGAGATGACATTAACTGGGAACGAGTCTTCCTAGCTAGGACAAGCTTTAAACTGCCACCACATGCACTGTGCTAATAAAAGGAAATAAAAAAATGAATGAAACATAATTAAGGCTGTTGGTTTTAAAACAGCTTACCTCAGTACTTTGACTTTGGAGAGAGCGCTGTCTTTATTTCTGGCAGTTTCTGGAGGGAACCTCAAAGTGGAAATGTCAAGAGCGATCACTTAGTTCCAAAGCAACCTATGCAGCTCAGTCTGATCCTTACACACTTTTCCTCTCTGCCAATGGGCACTGCGTTAGTCCCTGCACTCCACAGGAGGTCTGAGGCAGTCCTAGGTGGATTTATCTCCACCCCTTTTGTTTACTCACTTTTAAACCATCTAAGTATGTGGGATCTATGGCATCACGCATCACCCGGCCTCATTGCTGCATTGAATTGCTTTCCTTTCCTTTCAGCAACTGCCTCAACAATAGTTTCACATTATTTCCCAAACCCTACCTGTCTCTCTCCCACGCTTGCATAATGCTTGGCACAGACATGCAGGTGTATTTCTGTAGTCTACCAGAAACCCTTCCAGCCATCATGCTCTGCCTTGGTTGAAAAATTGTAATAAAAAAAATGAATTACATTTCATGTTTTAATATTATGGGCATAAAAATATACACAGGGAAAGCATTATGTTCAGTCTGTTTAGAAATTTTGTTGACACTAAAGTTGATATAAAGTTATAAAAAGAATGTGATAATAACAAGTGATAATTTATGCAGAGCTAGTGTATAGACTACAAATACTTTGTTGTGCAATTTGATGTAAAACGTCTTGAATGCAAAAAGGTGTAATAATGGCCATTGTTATATAACTATTTGATTTAATCTGATATCAATATCAATCTGATATCAATTATAATTTTTAAAAGTTAAAAAGTTAAAACCTTAATTTTTTAACGAGTGTTAAAGATCATCATATAATAATTACACATAATGTAATTACAAATAATGCAACCACAAAAACTTAATTACATAAAAATTGTCATTCTGTTCATGTCATAAGGTATTACAATGTACATTAGTCTTTAAAATATAATACTATACACTATATATAATGTAATACTACAAATAGTCAGGAATAATATAATAATTTGCATGTACACTATCATTAACCCAGATAGCAAAATCCAATTGAAATGCGATTGTCCGATGTTAAAACCAAACTGAAAGCGCTCGTTATGTTTGATGTTGAGTGAACGTCATATTTATATCTCAAGACATTGAAACAATATTGATTAAATGGTTGCATTTCATTATTGAAAATGTGATCCAAATATAACATTACTTCAATAGATTTTTTTCAACATTTAAACGGCGTCTGTCATAAGAATGTTGATTCAACATAACGTTTTCAACCTCAACCATAAAACAATTGTTATGACTAAAACTCAATGTTGAATTAACAACGTTTGCTATCTGGGAAAATTCTTGATTTACGCCTTAATCATTTCAAAACAATAGGTTGACTATCCACAGTTACTGTTTTTATTAAATTAAGTAAATCAGAATCTGTTTATTAGTGTAATTATTACATTGTGTTTTTATTATTATTATTATTATTATTATTATTATTATTATTATTATTATTATTATTATTATTATTATTATTATTAACTTTAACATGCCACATTGTTCATCTGAGAATAACGCGTTACTTCGGAAGATGTTCAGGACGGACAAGAGAATTTGTTTCACAGGGAAACTTTATGAGGATGGACGTGATTGTAAGAGCATGAAAGTTTACAAAATAAACGAAAACAAATATTAATTTGCTTAGGATACAAGACATTTTAAACAAAAAAACGTTAAGTTAATGAATAACAACGGCGAACGAAATTTTAAACAAAGGCTATAATGTTAACTTTGTTTAAAATACGCATTTGCTGAGAAATAATGCTTGTAACGATATGATGTTAACCAGTAAATTTGCAAATAAGAATGTTTATGATTTATTTATAGTGTGGAATAAAAATGAATAACAAATTCAGTAATTTAAAGCCTTTAATCTGCACATTACAGCAGTGGGTTATAAGAGTTACATCCAATCGGGGATATGGCTGCTGTAATTTTATTTTTGCAAAGGAAGAAAAAACATCAGGTTACTCCAGTAACTTAGAGACAAAGCTCGCAAGTGGCCCTACATTTCACGATTTTATAAGAGATGTATCTTCCAGAAAAAATCCAAAAACTGAAAAACACCTCGAGGACACATCTGTGTATCTTCAAGAGGACGCAGACATGGGAAATTCAAGAAAAGGTTTACCATTATTTTTTAACCTTAACGTAACCATAGAAGATCATTAAATACAATGTACGGACTGCTTTAATCTCATTCTGTCTTTAACATTTAATTATGGCATTACTAAGTGTTCCATGCAAATCCTTGTTTTAGTGTATTTTGAAACCTACGGCTGTCAGATGAACGTGAACGACACAGAGATTGCCTGGTCCTTTCTGCAGAAGAAAGGATACCTGCGCACAAATGATCTTTCACAGGTAGCCTACACTCAGCACAGCAATGTTGTGTTATCATGTGAATGATAATCTCTTCAAAGGAATAATAATAATTATTATTATTATTATTTTGTAAAACCTATTTTATATTTCAGGCAGATGTGGTCCTTTTGGTGACTTGTTCTGTTAGGTATGCCTTTTTAATACAATTTTGGCCTAAAATATTTCATGTTACTCTGAAACTCTGAGAGAAGCATTTCTGTGTGTGCTGTTGACGTTGGCAGAGAGAAGGCAGAGCAGACAATATGGAGCAGACTGCGCCAGCTCACAGCCCTCAAAAGGAAACGATCCAAGGCCCTTACTCCACTTAAGATAGGAATTTTAGGTCTGAACACTGCTTGACGCATTGATTCTTTTTAACATAAGCCAGATATATCATTTACATTTTATGTTATTTTTTTTTCTGAAAATACTTTCACATTTTAATTGCTCATTTATCACACAGCTGGTATTGTTAATCAAAACAATAATATACTGTAGTTGTGCAAAGTCATTGTAAGGATTATTTAACACGTATTAAGTGTTAACAGGACCACTGTGCTGTGCATCTGTATATGCGTGTACATTTTTGAATACACATATCTGTCTTTGTTCCTGTGTCCCTCATCACTATGTGCGTGTGTGTCCATCTGCACAGGCTGCATGGCGGAGAGGCTCAAAGCAGAGCTTCTGGAGCGGGAGAAGCTCGTTGATGTCCTGGCTGGTCCAGACGCGTATCGGGACCTGCCCCGCCTCCTCTCCCTGGCCCGCAGCGGCCAGCGAGCCAGCAACGTGCTCCTGTCCCTGGAGGAGACGTACGCCGACGTGATGCCCGTCCAGTGTAGCCCTCAGGGTCACAGTGCCTTTGTGTGAGTGCCCAGTCTTCACAACTTCAGGCCAGCAGGACCTTTTTGCTTCACATTAAATCAAGACGTGGTAAATCATCACGTACGGTTGGTCAGAATGTACGTGAGAAAGGATGACTGTCTGATGTGCACCTGTCACTAATGTAGCAGTGTATGGCTTCCATATGTTTTCTCCTTATTATTTTTCTATCAAATACCCAGGATGGGCTGGACAGCTAGTCAACCTTGGGCCCCCATGGGATTTTTTTTTTTCACACTGTGGAGTTTTTGGTTCCTCTCTTTTGTTGTTGTCTGCCTTTATCTCTATCTTTAATTTCAATCCTCCACTCACTGTTAATTCTGCAGTGTCTGTAATTTCGATCTGTAAAGCACTTTGAGGTGACTTGTGGAAGGCTATCTAAAAAATGAATTCAAATGTTGATTTTTACTTTTAAAAATAACTGGTATGTGACATTAACGGATTAAGGATAGGAAGGGACAGGATATTAATTTGTTCCGAATTGTGATTTTTGTCTGAAGTGTTGACATTTACATTTTATTCATTTGGCAGACGCTTTTATCCAAAGCGACTTACATTTCACATACAGATTACAGTTGATCCTGGGTGTCTTGCTCAAGGACATACCTGTCACCAGGCCGTTGACCTTTCAGAAAGATACCTAAGACCTTTCAGAGATAATATCTGTTTGTCAGCATGCTTCGGTATGTGTATTTTTGTGACCACAACTTTGCTTTTGTTTCTGCTCCAGCTCCATCATGCGTGGCTGTGATAACATGTGCAGCTACTGCGTCGTGCCGTTCACCCGTGGCCGCGAGAGAAGTCGTCCCGTTTCTTCCGTCCTGGAGGAAGTGCGCATTCTCTCCCAGCAGGTGGGTGGGGGGGCCCTCGCATGTGGCCTAGGTGCTTGTGTACTTTTGTGAGTCATCTTCACCATTTAGTCTCTGATGAGTGAGATTAAAGTATAAGGTATACGGGCACCTGAAAGGGATATTTACTTTGTAGCAGTCCATTCATTCTGTAAGGGTCAGCAGCTGCTGTAATATCATCTGAGTTCCTAGAACTGGATTTAAAAGGTTTTTAAGGGACTCAAGCTGAGTTGATTTCCTGAAAAATCAGCACTAAAATGATGTGTTATTTGTTTGGTTTTTAAAATACCTGCAGCTGAGACAATCTGACACTCCCTCCCTAACATTCGTAAACAGGATTGGTGTATGATTTGCCTTTCTGATTGTTTTTAGGGTGTAAAGGAAGTAACTCTGCTGGGTCAGAATGTGAACAGCTACAGAGACATGTCAGAGGTGCAGTTCTGCGGGTCAGAACCGTCCAAGGTCAGCCGTGGCTTCAGCACGCTATACCGCCCTCGGTTGGGGGGTCTGCGTTTTGCTGACCTGCTGGACAGAGTGTCCCTCATCGATTGTAACATGAGGATCCGGTTCACTTCCCCTCATCCCAAAGACTTTCCTGATGAGGTGCAACACTCTCATGGCTTTCACCATCATCTGACCACATGCTGTTCTGCATTTATAAATCTGCACGTTTTCCACACTAAATTGGTCTTCGCATTATGGTTTAGTTATTTATCCATTGTGAGATTTGTTGTTTTTAGTGTCATAGAATCGTCAAATGGCCAGCTATATACAGAAAGTCAGTTATGCTTGCCGGTTATGTGGTAGCCCAGGGTAGTGCTATTTATTTTTTTTTTTAATCCAGCCTGTGAGATCTCTAATGGTTTACACTGATCATGCCACATAAAATCGTTTCCTGTCTAACCAAAAGCTCTGTGTTTGTGCAGACATTACAGTGTCATCCTGCTGTTGATTGGTGGTTTCTCATGCCTGGTAACCTCCTGGCAGAACGTGATCGCAGTGTTTATGTGCAGGTGCTGCAGCTGATCCAGGAGAGGGCGAACATCTGCAGGCAGCTGCATTTGCCAGCCCAGAGCGGGAGCAGCCGGATGCTGCAGGCCATGCGCCGGGGGTGAGAGTCGCGGCGTTAAGCCTGCCCCCACGTTACCTACCTTCCACACACCCGTTAAGCCTGCTCCCACGTCACCTACCTTCCACACACCCGTTAAGCCTGCCCCCACGTCACCTACCTTCCACACACCCGTTAAGCCTGACCCCACATCACCTACCTTCCACACACCCGTTAAGCCTGCTCCCACGTCACTTACCTTCCACACACCCGTTAAGCCTGCTCCCACGTCACCTACCCTCCACACACCCGCTGCTCTTAGCCCTTCACAGAAATCACTGTCCTGCTTGAATTTCCGTTGTGAGCTGGTACTGTAGTCTTAACACGATTGTTCTGAAGAACAGCAGTTAATGTAGCATCAGGACGTCTGTTTGTAAAATGCACATTATATCTTGAACATGTGCCTTTGAATTATTTGTGGTTTATAACACTGCTAATACGTACTTGAGTAGTGACCATTTATTAGTGTGGTAAATTTTTTTTGTTGCATACATTTTCCATTACAGCTACACCAGAGAGGCATACCTGGAGCTTGTGGCAAACATACGGAGAATAATCCCAGGTTCGCTCCTCTCTTTTTTTTTGCTCCTAGGCCAGTGTTGGCACGCTCCGTGTGCTTGTTAGGTATAGAGCTGGTGATTTTTGCCACTTTTCTTGTGTATGAGTTACATATTGTATTTTGAGACTTACTGTAATTGATCTGACTGAGTGATGGTGAGTGCCGTTTGCTAGTGTCCTTCTCTGAAACATCTTGTGGCCTTTTGTGTTCTTCAACGCAGGGGTGAGCCTCAGTAGTGACTTCATCACTGGCTTCTGTGGGGAGACAGAGGAAGACCACCAGGAGACCATGTCTTTGCTCAGGGAGGTGCGCTACAATGTGGCTTTCCTTTTCGCCTACAGCATGAGGAAGGTGAGCATGTGCCACTGAACCTGTGAGATGTTACACTTACACACCAGGACAAGAAACTGTTCCTGACTCTCTAGCTTCCATTACCGTATCGTAACATATGTGTAAGTTCCCATTTCTCTGTATCTGTGTCTTATTGACATTGAAGTTTGCTTGACCTATTTTTTCTGACTGTTCTATACGTATTGTGTTATTGTTATAGGAACCTGTTTTATTTTTACTGCTTATAGGGAGAAACACACAGAGACCTAGAAAGGGACTTGTTAACTTATTTGTAGCTTTAAACATGTTCACATCTCGCCCTGCAGAAGACCCATGCCTTCCACCGTCTCCAGGATGATGTCCCTGCAGAGGTGAAACAGCGCCGCCTGGAGGAGCTGATAAGCGTTTTCAGGAAGGAGGCAACCTGGCTGAACTCCAGCTTCATTGGAAGCACACAGCTTGTTCTAGTGGAGGGTGTAAGTACTGTAGATGCAGTGTCTCACTGCCAGACACACACACAGACACATACACAGTTACTAGTTTTGCTAATATTTTAATTAGCATGCGTAGCCCCTAATGCCTCTCTCCATCGCCACCTCGCTTCATCACCATAAATTGACTGAAGTCCTGTATGTCTAAACAAACTATATAAATATACTTTTCAGGAGAGTAAAAGGTCCTCAGAAGACCTGTGTGGGAGGAACGAGGGGAATGTTAGGGTGATATTTCCGCGGCAGGACGTTGCCCTTCAGGATGACGTCACCCAGACGGCTCCAATCCATGCCGGAGACTACGTACTGGTCAAAGTATGGACGTGTGTTTGGTTATTTCAGCCATAAGGAAGGCATTCACCTGTGTGTGGAGCATGTTCAGCAGTACATTTGACTTTCTCTGTGTTGTAAAGATGTGGTTAGCAGTGTGTGAAGTATATTCTTGCTAATGTAGGGAGAGGGAGTGTTTTTCGTCCTGTATGTTTGATCATGCTTTGTTTTTTTTTTTGGAGAAAGAAGATTTAGTTTTTTTGTTCAATGTCATGACGTTCTCTCCTCTGGATAGTTTGTCCTGTGTGGATAACATTTAATTGTCTGCAGAGCATGTTTTACCTGTGAGTTCTGTGATGGGTTGTTTGGCCCAGCGCCATGGCAGTGTGTTTTGACTTGTGGAGAACGTGACTGTGTTTGGTTTATTTACTGAGTGCCTACTTTGCACTGTTATGATACCCTGTGCTAACTTACTACTGCGTTCTCCTCCAGATCACGTCTGCCAACTCACAGAGCCTGCGAGGACACGCTTTGAGCCACGCCTTGTTAAGCTCCGCAGGGAGGTGTGTTCCTCTGGATTAACAGATTGTTGTCTTCTGACCATGACCTGCAGTCCTGTACTTCGTAACATCTCTTCTGTACACAAAGAACTGCTGATACATGCTCATACAGTTTATGTCTTGTCATGGATTTACAAGATGTTATATTTGTATTTGTTTTCCTGGTATAATTAAATGCCTGTCTTAATTGAAGAAAGTCCTTTGCCGTCTAACATGGTTTCCACTCCACTTTCCTTGGTTAGGGTCACAGTGTAAGATGCTGTGGCTAACCTAACCTGAGTCATGGACTAGATCTTCACCTGAGAGATCACCAGGGTTTTCCCAGATAGCTGATAGTAATCCATCCACTATGTTCTTAGTATTTTAGGTTTCTGTTCTGGAAAGGGCCATTCAGAGTCCAAATTCAAATCCAGTTGAAAATCTGTAATATGATCTGAAAATTGCTGCCTATCAGTGCTTTTCCCCTTAATTTGCCACAGATTCAGCAAATCTGCCTTGAGAAATCAGCAAAAATTTCAACATCTAAATATACCTAAGACATAGTAGAACTCATGACTGTAGTTACTACCATAGAACTACGTGCATAATGTGCAGCACCTTCAGCGGGCGACTGGTACACCCTCAGTGTAGGAGGGAGCGCTACCGCAGATCCTTCATTCCCACT
>JABJVR010000103.1:6050216-6105664 GCA_025773905.1 Chitala chitala | reverse complement strand
TATAAATCCTATATGTAGCTACAGGCTGGATAATATGTTAACCCCAGCCCTTGAACACTAACACGTATTATAAGACATACAGTATTCAGATGCTTTTTTAAGCCTGTTTTTCCATTCCTGCTGGCCCGAGGCGGTTCCCCGACCCCCCCAGCCCACGGTGATGTCTGTGCCGCTTCCCCACCCTGTCCCACTCCCCGCTCTCCCTTTCACACCTCTGACCAGCAGAATTTTCCCGCTCAGCCTCCGCCCTCGGCGAGAACCAGGACGGCGTGTCCCAGCGTGGTGCCAGCGAGCGAGGGAGCCGTCTGTCTGAGGACGAGCAGGACCAGGACACGGACCGGAGGAGGGACCGTGACATGGAACTGGATGAGGCACAGGACGGCGAGGACGATGGGGTGATTACCCCCACGAGGAAGAGGGAACTCAAGGTCGGTTACAGAGGTTTCAGCCCCATCTTGCTTGGCATCTCCTTTATTCGTACCGAACACTTGTGTTACTTTTGTAGGGAAAGTGAGCACCGTATCCTCTCCTTGGTCTGTCCACTGAAATACTGATGCATTTAGACTTATTTATTTTACCCTTAGTTCCTCTTAGGTCCACAGTGTATGTTTTAAACTCCTTATAAGTACACTTGATTGCCGTATACTTCTCGCCCATGTGCCTTTCTGCGGCGTGATATCAAAGAGCTCCTAAATGAAGGCAGCCCTTAGAGGTTACAGCTTGCCCTCCTGTTTCAACTAATGCCATTGCTTTAAGGAACTGTGCTTGTAATCGCACTCGAGTTACAGCTGTAATGGCTGTTACACCTTGGGAATCTTAATTTTGTTTCACCTTACGTTTCCTTCTTCTTGAACATTACGCTGTCAGAGTGATGAGGATCCGAATAAAGAATGCAGACCTCAGGTACACTGCAATACTCATCAGCTTGACAAGTTCTCCTTGTCAGTGCATCTTGCTCTGTGTGAGATGCATCAGTCAGGCTCCTGCATAGGAGATACTCCCGTATATTCTCACGCCAGAGTTCAGTAATACAAAACAAAAATTTATAAAAATTATAAAAATAATAAATAAATGCCAACGTTATGAAAATGAACCCTGGCAGCACACAAATCCAAACCAACGATACTCATAAAAGTTTTTATAAAAGGGTATCTGGCATTAGTAAATTCTATCAGTTTTTATGTTTGTTACAGTAATACAGTTGTTTTTGCTGTGTTGCGTATTGTTGCATATTTCGCTGAGACGTTTTGTGGATGTTAATTTTGCCGTCACTCTTGTTGTCTTCCAAAAAGCTCACTGTCATAAAGATAGAAGGAGCTGAAATGGTAGAGTCTGGTCTGAAGGTACATGATGCCTGTGTGTCTTTTTCCCTGTGGATGGTTTTGTTGCCCTCTCATAAAATGCTCCTCTGAAATTTAACCAGCGTGACATAAACCCTAAATGTACTGTAAATGTGTGCTACACACAGCTGATGAATCCCTTCATGGGTGTCAATGATGAAACTTCAGAACCAGACCAGGTTATAGAATATAGTTTTTCCAGGATTTTGGTGTAACCAGAATGTTTTGCATGTTTTCATATTATATTATTGCTGTTCCTTAAAACCTAAAATGAAATTCAAGACTGACTTTTTTGGTAAAAATCTTCAGCATAGCACCCACAGTTTTGGTTTTGACCCTCACTTAGATTTTCTGTAACGAAACACGTTGTCAGTTCAACCAGGGAAATTTCTTAAGCTGTATCAATGGTGCACACATGTTGTTGATCCTTTTGCATGCAAGTTTATGAGGTTCACTTAAACATATTACAAATAATATGTAGTCATGTATTTGAAGTAAAGCCTCACTAAGAATCCATTGGACTAACCTTCGTCCATCTGTCATCTCTCCTGCTTTTTCCTCTGAATGATCCTGACTAATTTCCTCTTGCCCTTCCCAAATCAGAGCAATCAAAATGCTAACGTTAATCTGCTAAACTCAAAGCCTAATGTCTGTTGCTTCAATTAACTTTTTCCTCAAAACTTTTCTCTTAACCCTCTCCTTGCTGGCAAAAGGAGGACACTGAGTCACTAGTTGACACTAAACAGGAGGTACTTAGTTTTTGACCTGATTATGTTTATGTCTGTCAGTGAGTTTTTTTCTGATGTCTGTTACTCTTTGTTCACCATTAATCTGTTTAATTAAAAATTTCTTACTACATAGGATAACATTACTATATTACAGTACTATTAGTGTAGAGAAAGAGTGAAAAGTACTGTATAGGAGCTGTTAATTACTTCACCAGTACTGCATTACAGATCCAAATTACAAATTACAAATTAATATAAATAGCTCTCAGTTCAGATGTGCTTCAGAAAAAAAGGCATTTTTCAAATTTCGGTAGATTTTAAAAGGAAAACTGAAGAAGACAGAATTTGTCTTCTTATGATGTACTAGATGACAAGTTGCAGGAAATAAAGAAAATGGATAAACTACATTATTTGCTGTTGCAATATTGTAAAGACTTTAATATGTAAAAAGGAGATATCTTCTGTTCCTGAATACTTTAAACCTTTTGTTTTCCTATTAAAAAACACAGCTAGCAATAAGAACGAACTCATCCATAGATTATTTTTACCCTCCTGGCTGCTTGTCTGTCTATCTGGCAGTCTCAAATCACTAAATTCAATTGAAAGAAGGCAAAAAGATGACAGAATACATGGAAGTCAGAACATAGCCTACAGCGGGCATCTGGGACAGGAAGGGCATTTTTCAGAATGATTAAGCCATCATATTTTTGTCTTTTGTCATAAAGGTTATTGAATAATCCAAAACTATATTTAGCTATACTTTACTAATAACTATTTAATTCAGAATGAGAATACAAACTTACCTGTCCAACGCAGTGTTAGTTTTACAGTTAAATTTTAGATGTCATGCAGTGCTGACCACATTGTTGTGCCCTCTGTTCTGTAGCCATACCCCTGTTGTTCCTGTAAGGTGACATGTGACCTTGTTTATTCAGCTACCCTGTCTGCATGTTCTTGCTCCACTCAGTCTGCCTACATTTCTGCCTCTAACTTACCAGCTGTACTCTCCTTCTCTGTTTCCCTAACTACTCCCTAACCCCAAACTCAATCCTCACGTCACCCCTACCCTGTCCCTCAGTTGGACCAGGAGTCAACTCCTCGACACAAGCAGGAGGTACTTTTCTGTCTCCTCCAGCCCTGTGACTAATGCCTCCATCGTCTCATGCTGTCTGTTATGATGTTCAGTGTGCTGGAGGAGTTTTGTTGTGAACTTTCTTTAATTCATTTCTCTGAATTTGCATGTTTGAGTTAAATTGTGGACGATCGTTATGTCGCAACACCAATACCGGTCACAATGGCCCTGATGCATTTGTAAACATATGACTATAATTGTAATGATTATGCTTTCTTTAAAGTTTCGTTAAGGACATGTCCTTTCCCTACACTGTTTTCACATGTAGGGATGTTTGGCATCCTTCATAATGCACAACTAAAACAAGAGAGACAGGGAAGCAGTTTCACAGCAGAAGGTTCCTGGGAACTGCTTCAAACACTGAGACCTTCAGGGAAAAGCTGATCTGCTACCAAAGAGTCTCTGAGAATTCAGAAGCTGTCTAGGGCAGCATAAGAGGTCACTGGTTCTCATGTACAATTCATGTCTTTGCATGGAGATCCAGGCCCTCAGTGGTTACATGTGGTTTTAAGCTGCCTCTTGTGTCCCTAGGTGCAATCTCAGAAGATATTCAATGAACTGTGCAAAGCTTGGAACTTTTTCAGGCTTTTTTATTGTTTTCAGCTGCTCTTGCAGTAGCTTGTGAACTTTGCAGATCAGATTAGATTATTGAGTAGAATTTTGATGGAATTCTGCATGATAAATCCAGATCCTTGGCCAAATTCTGTTATCAGGTCAATATCAGGTCAATGTCATTGTTGACCATGAATATTTTGTTCACAAGAACTGAATGCAACAACTGAATTCTTTCTTGCAGTGTCTGCCATTAATCATTCAGCGATTCCTCGGTGCTGCGTAATGTTAATTTTGCTGTGTTATAATGTTGTGCATTGCAAGGTGGTGAATCGATAGTGTTTCCTGTTTTCTGATTTGTCTTTCTTGTTGCCTGTCCACCTCTCTCTGCCTCAACCATTTACTAAACCCCAGTTCCTGGACAAGTCAGAGGATGTCTTGCTGAAACATCAGGCCAGCATCAACGAGCTGAAGCGGGCCTTGAGAGAGCCCAACAGCAAGCTAATTCACAGGGACAAGCGTCTGTCAGGCACCTCTCCTGGCAGCACCCCGGAGAAAAAGGCTGTGAGTTGGGGCTAAAGGGTTGGTTGGGACCACGAGAGTGCATTCAGCACAAACGTGCGACACTTCTAACAGCAGATGTGTGCCAGTGCATGCTGGGTTGAACTTCACTGACCTTACTTGTTGTGTTAGACTGTGCACAGAACTTTGTTTGAGTTTCCGTGTTTTAGTTCTTATATTTTTTTATGTTATAGTTAATGTTCTAATTGAACTTAGTCTGGCTAATTACTAAGTTTTGTATTGCACACACAGTGTTTGGTAGAATGCACACAGCTGTTGTTGCTCAAGTTGTATGCTTTGGCCATTAGCTCTTGTTCCACACACTCCTGGATACTGCATGATCTGTGACATCACGTGGGAGGGAGGGAGGGAGAGGGAGACCCTCATGGGAATAACAACTCTATGCATAGTGAGCTTGTTGGTACAGTATGTGACAATGTGTATGTCAAAAATTATTGCTTGTGAACATCGTCCAAGTTTTTAATCATATGACCATGGCTGCTCAAGGTTAATCCAGGGTTCCATGGCGATGTGTTCAAAGCCCTGGACAGTATCAGTCATCACTACCATACTGAAAAAATTATGAAGTGCAGTTATTTTGTGATATGAACAGTTCTTGTCTTTATGTTCTGTTCTGTTGATTTTCACAGTCTTACATAGCATTACCATTCAGTTTTTTAAGGATTTACTGAAATGGAATGTGGGATTCCTGTGTTATGTAGAAGTGCATGACAAATAAATAAGTGGTAGACGATGGATGGATGGATGGATGGATGGTCTTGATGTGTACCTAAGGATATAACCGTAGTTAAAATTTAGTTGACATGGCTGCTTGAACTTCTGATTTTTAACTGAGAAGAAAATTCAGTTTAATAAATATATATTTTTTAGGTATAGGCATATTTAGGAAATTTCTACATTTTGACCCTTTAAACTCCTCAATTAAAATTTTGTAAAGTTACAAATGATGCATGGTTTAATATTTTCATCAAACCTGGGATAATTCAAACAGACTCGGGCTGAATGGTTCTCTAAGCTAAGAAGCGGAATATTCGATGTTCATCCCTCTCAGCCTTTAGCAGCAGTTACAGCTTCATATCTTTTCCCACCAGCTTTGCGTACTGGAGTACTGATTTCCCCCTTCCTCTCTGTCTCAGCAGTATTCGTGTCATGATTCTGCCTCTCACGCACATTTGTGTTTGTCTTATTAAGCTGCCCTTGTACGGCTCTGGCTGCTGCCCTGGAACAGTTTCCTGGTGAAAGTTCAATTTCTTTTCCAGTTGTAAAGTGTTTAGTAAGCGAGTGATGGATTGCGAAGCTTCACTCTGTCCTCTTACTCCTCATTTAAAGCAGGCCTCCATGTTGCTGCCCATGAGGAGCAAACTCGTGGATGTATTATAATTCATGGGGGGGGGGGACACTGACCAGGTCATGTACGTGATTAGAGTTGCACCTTATGCAGTATTTCTGGAAAGTTCAGTTTCAGTGTGTGCTGTAATGGCTTTCTGCAGTATGGTGGAGTAACAAGTGTTGCTGATGCAGGTTATCTATTTTACAATTTTCCCTAGTTAGGCTTGCATGTTTTGGTGGTATCTCCATCTTCTGCTTTTCTATACATATAGAATATATACAGAGAATCTAAAAAATTGTAAAGAGCTGTTATTGGAGTGCTGGTTTGAAGTGATTGCATACTCTATTTGTGAACCTGAATTACTTAAACGCTTGCCATAAGAAAGGGAGTGAAGCAGTCAGAACGTGAGGCACACAGATTCATTTTCATTTTTTGTGATTTCAACCAAGCTAATGGTGGTACAGCGCCTCGCTGTTTCAACGCCTCGTACGTTAGCGTACTTAACATCTCTCGACTCGTTGGGATGACCCACCACTGATGCTGGAGGACCAGTGGACCGCATCCACATTTGTCCACCTGTGGCCTCTAACCAGATGTCTTCAAACACTAAACTTAAAAAGTTCTACATATTTTACATTTTAGTATTTAGTCTGAATCATGTCAATGTTTTGTTTATATGTTTTATAATCGTTACTTAACTTGTAATTGACATATGTATGGGTGCATTAGTAGCATATAAAAGAGTAAACAGAGCGGTTAGGATCATGTCATGAATGACAGCAGGCTTTGCAAACTTTAGCTGACGTGTTGACACCACACAAGTGCTTTGAAGATTATAACATGATTTCCCTTATTTGTGACCAATGAGTCAAAGTTCCTAAGGATGTGTCACAGTGGAATGACAGCAACTTTCGGGATATCATATTAATTTGACATTTTAAAAATCTGCAATTTTTCTGTAACAGCACTCAGATGTTTGCTGGAATATGATCAGATCTATTTCAACATGCTTAAATGGAAATGAAAATGTGCGAATGAAGATGCAACTGGAGCAACTGGTTGAGTTAATAAAAAGTTTGGCTAATGCATAATTCATGACAATTATACGTAAAGCTCCACTTTTCAGACATCGCTGCCTTGCAGATGAAAATGCAATTTTTACTTTAATCACAAAAACCCTTGAAGCATTTATCAGTTTAATTTGAATCTCTCTGTTACATAACAAGTTTGTTCCCTCTGGATAGAAATAAATATATTTTATGTTGTGAAAGGCTTCAACACAGACAAGGGAATCATTCATGTGTTATTGGAGAACAATATGTGAAAGTAATATCAAGATTTTATTTTTCTAAAGTACTTAACAAAAGTTGTTTCTTTTGCTTTGATCTTGCCTTGTACCGCCCTTTCCCAGCTACCATGTTTAGGTATGTGCTGAATTTCTTTTGCAAAACTGACCTTTTAACATCAGGGGTGAGTTTGTTGTCTTCCCCCTGCAGATATTCGACAGGGAGGATTACAAAGAGGAAACTAAGGATCAGATTCTTTTCTTTCTTAGTACTTGCTATATATCAAAATCTTTGGTGGTTTTATTGCCTTCAGGATTTTAGGATTTTTTTAAGGTTTTGTGATCCCAGGAATTATGAACCTAGAAAAAAATAGTAATACCACATAGCTTTTCAGAAGTTTTGCGGACTGCTTTTTTTTTTCACAAGTTTGTGTATCTGAGGCAAGGAGGGAAAACCCTGAGTGTCTTCAAAGCAAGGCTTTGTCTTGGGAGCAGCGACACAAGGATTAGGCCTGCTAGCATAAACGCAGTGTGACGCTGGGAGATAGGGAAGCCCTCTAACTATTACCCACCCACCCCTCCTCTCTCTTTCCTCGTTCCCTGGTGGGTTTTTGCTCGATTCCCCGTCAGGTGTCGGGACGAGCAGGGGGAACGGAACCTGTGAACGGATACGTTCTGGAGGGCTTCATCCAGAAGACTTTGGTGGCATCTCCAGAGGTTGCACTTCTCTCTTGCACTTTTTCTGTACTTCTTTGTGTAGTACATTGTAATAACATGGAGAACAATCTTTAACAATCTAGGGGGATTGCAGGAGCAGTGACAGCTGGTTCTGACTAATAAATACCTGCCCATTTCTGTGTAATGTATTATTGGCAAGTTAAAAGACATGCCATTTGTACATGACTGTCCATAGTTATTTGTTTGACTGCATAACTGTTTATTTGTAGTGCTTTGCCATAGTATGTAACAAGCGTACCTGTATATGTGTCTATATAGTCAAGAGCTCAAAATTTAATCTAATTTAGGTACTTGTATTTGTTGGTAGACAGCTATGAGCTGTAAGGCACACATACACCAGTGTAGTAATGGCAGTATTACTCCAAAGCACTAATAAGATTTGCAAGTTATAGTTTGCACATCATTATGGAATACTATTCTAACTGTTTTTAATCTATATTAATATATAGGGTTCTGAGGAATGGGTATTGATTGAAAAACAAGATGCTAGTCAACAGGAGCATGAGTCAAAGGAGGAACAGAACAAAGCTTTCCCCTCTCCACCTCCTTTACTTGCTGACTCCCATTCGGAAAGAAAGAAAGAGCTGGATAAAGGAAGTGAAGTTACAAAAATGAGTTGTGTTGAGGTGTTGGGGGAGGGTGGCGAAGATAAGGAGGTCCAAATGGATAGCATTCCATCACCATTAGCTTCTGCTAAAGCTGAAGAAACACCTTTAGAATTTAAACTAAATAACAATGACAATGACGAAGTGGCAAAGTCTCGCCCAGAACCCGAGGCCACAACTGAGTGTATTGCAGAGCATCACCAGGATAGCACATTTGCCCTGGACAACTCAGAGCCTGAAAGGAGGACGGAAAACTCAATTTCTCAGGTGATGAAAGACCAAGACCCACATGGCATACGCAAGAAGAAGAGGCCTCAGAGCCTGAACTTGGGAATGTCAACTGAATTTGTGTACGAGAAAGAGAAAGTGTGCTCAGAAGAATCAAACAGTGACGAGAGCCCTTGTGCTTTGGAGTCTATGCAGGACACAGATAAGCTGACGGTCCAGCCTGAAGGTGGTGTGTCGGGCCCACGAGGCGAAGAGCTTGCATATGAGTACGAGGGGATGCTGGGGCAGATGAACAAAGTAAATCAGCAAGAGGATGTGGGATATGAAGAGAAGACATCTTCCCCAACTGGGGAGCAAGATGGCATTCCTCTGGGTGACAGAAATGAAACTGGTGAAGAACTGGGCATGGAGGGAGACAGAGAATCCCCCAAGAAACTGGCTGTGTATGGTGACTCAGAGCAAAGCACAAAGGAGCAGCAGAAGACCTCAGACACAGAAAATAAATATGAGGCTTCTGAAAATGGTCTCGTAGGATCAGAGGAAGGGGAGGAGCACTTAGCAGGGAATGAGCAGCAAACTAGCATTTTGGTTGAGGAGGGAGATGAAGTTGGTCACATTTCACCAAAGCCTGAATTTAACACACTGGGAAAGGAGGGAAGAGAATCTCAGCCGGAGCATGTAGAACAAGAAGTGCTAGTGGTTGAGAGAATAGAGTATAAAGGGCTACAGGCAACGAAAGACTCAGAAAATTTAGATGACATCGTGATTTTCGGACCAAATCAAGACAACTCTGGATGTGAAGAAGAAAGAATTACCACAGATGAAATGGCTCAGCTAGAGAAAATGGAAAGAAGGTCTAGTCATAAAATAACAGGTGAAATAACAAGAATCGTTCCGCTCAAACCCGAAAGATCAAAGAACCCTGAATCTAAAGATGACATGTACAGAGCTGACCTGCAAGCAGACAACAATGGTGAGCAGTGTTTTACAGTTGATGCTAGTGAAGTAGGTGATCATATTATTAACACAGGGAAGATAGAAGAAAAAGTGGTGAACTCTCCAAGAGAAGTCCAAGAGGAACACACCAGTTCCCACAGTGCCAAGTACAGAAGTGCCTCCCAGCACCTGAAGGGAGAGCTGTTACAGGAAGTTGGGGAATCAGTTAAAAAGATAGCTGGTGTAGAAGTAGAGACCTTCAAACAGATCCATCTACCTTTTGAGGATCCATCTCACGAAGATCAGCCAGCCGGAGAAAGCAAGAGCTCCATTTCAAAGTCCTCAGCACCCCACAAAAATGCTCCACCAACGCCACCGCTTAAAACCCAAAAAGCCAGAGAATCTGGTCTTATACTCCGGAACAGCCGCTGCAGGGACCCTAGCCTGGACGCTACCACGAAGAAGCTTGCGGTAACTCTGCTTGGCATCTGCTTTTTCTTTTTTTTCTCCCCAGTCATTGGAAGCAACACATCGCATGAGCTTCAGAAAATTATGCACATCCATTTTCCTATTTCTTTTTACTGACTCGAATATGCATACATATAACCTATGTGCCTGTATACGGTGAAGGGAGGGAAAAGTGTATGCCATGCCACACTTTTTGGCTGTTGCCTCGGTGGCTGATGCTATAGATTAGCCATCAGCACGTTCCTCCCTCATGAATACGGAAACCTTGTCAGCCGTGTCATTCTGCCCCGCCTCCACCCTCTAACTCACACCACAGCAAACCTGTATAACGACTGCCTGACTTATGGGTAGGAAACTGAATGCTGCATATCTATATTAGCAAACAAGTTTTCATGCTTTGGCTCTTGCCTGTTGATATCCCCCTTCCCACCCACCCTAGTGGAAGTTTTCTTTCCTTTCAGCACGTCCTTATTACGAGTCACTGTTCGCTATTTAAAGTGTCTGTGGGCTGCAAGGAAACAAACACTTTCACTTCCTGCCATGACCATAAGGTCATTTTGACCTCTTCCCTTTGCCCTCCTTTGGTCACAAGCTGTATATAAGAAGAAAATTGCTCACTTTAAACCTTTCATGTAAATCGGCTATGACTAATGCATGTTTTAGCACAAGTGTGACACAGCATATTGTGTATTTGGTATAAGCAATTATCTCGATAGTTGTGTGGTAAATGTTTGTTATACCATGTAGAAAATATATTTGTGGACTGTGTTTTAAGTGAACGTAATGTGCTGATTTTTACCTAAACAAAGAACAAGCTGCCAGAACCTTTATACTCCTTGACAAACACGTTGCTGAAATGTTTTCAGAGTGCTGTAGTTATGTTATGTTGACAATGTACGTAATGCAATTAGAATGATTGTTTTCTGACATTCTACGTATGAACTGATATTCCTCTTAAATCCTACAGAATATACATAGCAACTGTAAAGTCTGCTTAAATTATGTTATAGACACGGTAATCCTCACCTTTAGTTACCGAAGCAAAGTCAGTTGGAGACTTTAGATGGAGACAGTTGCAGGGGTTTGGAGACTTAGCCTAAAGATTCAAATATAAATGAGGAACTCTAACAGTTTATGACAGTCTCAGGAGGGAACAGTGGCCCTGACAGAGCTGTAACTTTCCAAGGGTTTTTAGACTGCAGTACTGGGTTAGTTTAGAAAGAGGAGTGGTGAATTAAGTGAATTTTCAGAACTTGCTGTAACTCTAAGTCTGTTGCCCAGTGCTCATTATTAAACAGGTCCCACTGAGAAAGCATGTGGTTTAACAGTGCACACATAAATGCAGATTAACTCTTGTTTCACAGTTTCAGCTGATCGAATTAAATTTTGTTTTCTTCAGCACTAAAGATTTATTTGATAGAAAAAAAAAAATTATATATATATATATATATATATATATATATTCTTTGGTATTTTTCCACCTAATGACGTTCTTAGTTATTAATTTCTTTAGTAAACCTATTGTGGATCTCATAAACTACTGAAGTATAACAGCCATTAGTACAACAAATTTGTCTAGCCTTTGCTTCGTTTGCTTTGTTTAGATTTATTTTTAAACATAGTAATGATAATTCCAGCAAAGTTTGTCACTGTCTTGTACTGATTTTCGATTCTGATTTTGTGCGAAATCTGTCTTACTTTGCTAGAAACTGCCAGTTTTTTTTTTTTTAAGAATCTGTTCCACTGCTCTTGTTGGGAGTGTGGGAGGTTCAGCAGGTGACAGGAGAAGGAGCTGTTCTGAGGACTGGTTGGTAGAGAAACAGAATAGAACCACATTATTATCAGTTCTGTGGTGGCCTGGCTCCCTGTGAAGGGTAGCAGGAAACTTTGCAACTCTCGCTCGTCCTTTGGGTGTTGGGGCTTTAGACTAACTCTGGGATGCCTTTCCCTCTCCTTTTACTTTTACAGGAGCCCCCCTCCACTCCCGCCATTCATGAGGAGTCTGTAGACGAAGGCCAGGTTTCTCATTTTTCCTTGAATTTTATGAGCATCACCCTGCACTCATCTTCATTCTTCTTGCCCTCACAGCCGTGACCCATCCATCCCATGCAGGCTCCCTCTCTGTGTGCTCACACTTCATTACCTTCGCCTTTTGTATCACCTACTATATCGAAGCCTCTGTGTGTCTCTGCCATCTTTCTCCTGCCTTTACTGCATGTACCGCACCTGGTTGCACCATCGCTGAGCCTCACTTGTTTTCAGCAGTGAAACATAAAGAACGTTTGGTAAAATCCATTCCTGAAACCATTGTGGATTTGCTGAGAAACAGGTACCAGCTTTAGAGCCTGAATGCTCAGGTGCTTTATTTGGCATGCGTATCTTCTGCTGTTGATGAGTATGTGTTTCACAGTATGTCCTTTGTCCTGTTCTCACCGCCTTCCTTGAAAGGTGTTCATTTGATTTTTTCTCATTACACATACAACAAATTTCATCTTCCCGACCGGGTGATGCTGCATCTTTTGTGTTCCATGGATAAAAACTTTGAGAAGATAAAGGTATCGTAAGGTGTCCACATGGTTGGACAACATGGGAAGTCTGTATTGTGGATGCTTGTGGCCAGTGGAACAATCCACATCCATTTTTCATTTTCATTTCATCATCCCATTCCCTGGTCAACCCTGTGCAGCTGCTGCACACAGGTTTGACCTGGTATCGCTGTGTCCTTGTCCAGAGGGAGCCTTGGGAAAGAAGGCCAGGCTCGGCCTCAGAGGATGACCAGGACCGCGAAACGTTCTACATGAAGGAGACTCACCTGGGCATTGAGCGCAAGTGCTCCAGCATCACTGTCAGCTCCACGTCCAGCCTGGAAGCTGAAGTGGATTTCACTGTCATCATGGACCTGCACACTGGTGTGGAAGAGTTCTCCCGGGGCATGTCAGAGCTCGGTGAGACGGAGCGCTTGCCCGATGTCGGCCGTGAGGACTTTGAAGAGACCTCGCGCTTCTACTCAGCTCGTCTCATGGCCATGCAGGACAAATCTCCCACTGAAGACATGCACCACGAAGAACCTGTGCCGCATGAGGTAGACCCTTCAGTGATCATTCCTTAAGCCTAGGATCATCCATTCCAGCGATCTTCATAACCATCTCCATGTGTTTCAACAAGAGGAAGCACACTATCCCTTTTCTGTTGGACCGTCTTCATTTGATTTGCATGTAGCACATGTAAAATTATTTTATATTTTTTTCATATATTTTATAAGGTTTTATTTTACATTTCAAGGATGTCTTTTCAGTTCACCTCTTTTATGAGTATTTATATACTTTCATTTTCTCTTATTGCTCATTCTTTTTTTAATATATTGTTTTATTTGCTTATATCTTATTTTGCATGTACGTTATTAGAGAATGTCACATTAACACACAGAAGAATGCTTCATTGGAATGTTGTAACGAATGTTAAAATGCATGTGTGATAACGTGTTAACCCTATGTTGTACTTGTGTAACATTAGAAGAACACAGTAAGTGGTTTATTCCTGAGCTGTGTGCTAATGATTTTGAGAAAAGGTGGAAGACTAAATCTCAATGTGGATGCTTTGTCAACATCACAGTTCTCTTTAATGCATATGCACACACACATGCACACACACACACACACATACAGACAAAACACTATGTATAGATGTGCATTTCTAATTATGGTGGTGCAATATTTACTGCGCAGGTTATGTGTGGTGAGCTGTGTACAGGGTGCAGTTTGCTCACTTCTAGAGTTTGTCCTCATTTAATATTTTCTTAATATCTGTTATAGTCTGACAGTATAACATGTTAAGCTTGCACTTGATATTCAGGGGAAAGGGAAAAAAAAATTGGTTGTGTTACTATATAACTACTAAATATTTATATTTTGTTAAACCTTCAAATTATTTCTTTTATGTGCTGGTGACAAAAAAAAGAAATTACCATTTTAATAACCGCAGCTGTAAAATTATACATATAAATAAAACAATGTACAGTGCTAGTATTTTTGCTGTTAACTTTAATTTGTAAAAAGCTTTCAATAATTGTTTCACAAATTTATTTAAGTTAGCTTTTTTTCTAACTGTAACATTTTGAACAGAAAAAAAAAATCAGGAGTATTGGTGAGCTAATGGCTGTAATACAGACTGTACCATTATTATGGGACCGCTTGTTCAAATGTATGAATAGATTGATGATGAGTGGTTTACATTCACATTTTACCTTTGGAATATGCAGTGGGCTCTGAGTTGTAGTCACCAGTTTTTTGTAGCAGGAGTGCTCAGTGAGATTCAAATCCTTATTTTAAATCAATTTTTTTCTGTCAGCCTCCTGTTGCCAGAAAAGAAGCCAGTGCTGTAAGTGTTGCAAAGTCACTAAGGAGAGCAGAAGTCAAGACGGAAGCACAGCCCAATGGGGCGGACATTTCTACCAGCGTAACAGAACCTTCACATCAGGTATATCACTGTTCACCCATACACATATGTAATGTAACATTAGAAGAAGGACTGCAAATACCAAATGATATTACCTGAAGATGAAATTATTCTAGCATGGAGAAGTAACATTGAGGCCTTTAACTTGAACTATATTTTATGCTACCACGTGGCACCATAAAATATCCAAATTAAAGTTTTCACAGTTCCTGCAAATTATCTAGAATAAGTGTATGACTCTCATGCTGTTCATTATGCTTTCAAAGCACACAATTTCTTACTAATAAAAAATTGATTAGGTTAAAATTGATTAATAAAGATCAGTGCCACTGCTGCAGGTTGAGAATGTGCTGTATTTTGTACCTGAGAGACATTGGGGTATTGTTAGGGAATGATTGGATTATGGGCCGGAAATTAACAGGCATGATAAAAGAGACTGGGGGCTGTATTCATTTCCAGGCTGGCTCATAAACCCGAGGCTTCACTACAAGTGTCACATTAAAATTTAATCATCAGTTCTTGTCTGTGTCGTTCATGTAATGAAGGTGGTACAGCGTGAACGTGGTCTCCACGTCTACGGCCATTAGCACTGAACGGGTCTGTGACCGAGGTCTGGACTCTGTGAGCGCATCTTACGGCTCACAGTGTCACATTTTTTCTCTACGCTGCAGGTGGAGGGTTCTGGAAGCTGGCAGGATGCTAGAGTGTCTGTCACCAGCGCTGCGCAGCTCGCAGAGCGTAATAATGACCTCGTAAGTGTGTGTCACATGCCGGGCATTGCACCCCCTTCTTCATGAATTCTGAAGTGTGTTTTGTGCCTGTGGTGCAGATTAAAAGTCCCTTTACTGCTCAGACAAATGCTTCAATGACATTCTGTGGCTGACTGATGAGTGAAATGCCACTGCTCTCTCGGTACGCCACTGCGCTCTCGGTACGCCACTGCTCTCTCGGTACGCCACTGCGCTCTCGGTACGCCAACGATAAAACAATTTCCCCATGGCACTTTGGGACAAGTACCAAATAATGTATTTAAGATGAAAAAACCCTCAGACCAAAGAGAAATGTGTTTATTTTGTAATTATGTAAAAGTTTGAAACTGCAGAAACTGGTCACTGAGTTTGACAATTATGGGAAACCTGTACTTTATTCCAAAACGTGTGTCCACTATGGATCTTACCATACTTTTTTATGAGTCCTTTATGAGACAGTGTTTGAGGCTCCTGCCCTGGCCTCAAGCTTACTCGCTGATAACAGTGTACAGCTGCTTCTCACGTTGGAACCATGTTGTTGGTCTGTGGGTGTCACCAAGCGGTGGAGTGAGTCTTTGCAGTGGCACATGTCATTGAGTGGACCTCCGCTAACAGGGCTGTTCCTACCCTCACAGGGACATGGTGTTAGTGGAGGAAAAGAGCTCCATTCCCCTAGTGCTAAGAGTGGCTCACCTGTGAGTTTTAACTCCGGCCATGAACGTAACACATGCATGTACACACACACGCACCCTCACACAAACAGCAAGGCTTACTTTGCTTAGGTCTAACAATTTTTAATAAAATAATGAAAGTAAATCATAAAAGCAATAAAAATGCCTGTATATAGTATAGTTTATTCACGAGTATTCTAAGACAAATATGAATAACTGTCAGTGGGCAGTATTGATGAGAGGCCCATTCCAAATTAACGTAGTGATATTTTTGTTTATTAGTAGCTACTACTGACAGTTATTGTCAGTTGTCATAGAATAGTCAAGGTTGAAATGTTTTAGCTGTGGTGTTAATTGTGTGACTTGAGATGATGCCTCTGTGCAGGTAAAGTCAGGCACTCTGGGGAGAGAGGCTGCAGCGTCCCCCGTCAATGTCACCCCGGAAAATGTTACTTCGGCAACCATGACTCATGTTACCAAGGTAACTGCTCCCTCTCTCTTTAATAACTAGCAATTAAGGGTGCAGTTGCTTGGTGAATGAAGACATTTGCAATGTTGAATGCATACTGGTTCATCTGCTATAAACGGGCCTGCAGAACTGAGCATCGACAATGTATATCGACACGTTTGGCTCAATACGAATTGCTGGATGATCAACATTACGCAGCCTATTTAATGTCAGGTCTTGCACAAAGTGTGTCTGTGTGCTGCTTTCCTATGGTATCCATTATGAAGCTGTACATTCTAATGGTGTTTTGCAGTCGGGAAAAGGAGGCTACTCAGAGACTAGGATCGAGAAGCGAATCATCATCACAGGGGATGATGATGTGGACCAGGACCAGGTGAGAAATTTGTACCTGCCACACTCACTACATTTTTAAGGTTTAAAACAATAGCAAAAAAAAGACATTTTAGGAGAAATTTTTTTTCTTCGTTTATCACCACACTGAGAACTTGATCCACTTCACCTTCCAGCTTTAGGTAGCCTAATTATACCTCCCAACATGTTTTACATACCCAGATGAAACCTTCTTCACACTAAACCTTTCAGTTCCTGACTTTATTTTCTATAATTAGTGTTATCTTACACCATGGTACAAATTAACTGCTTCAAACTGTATGTTTAATCACCCATGACTCTCCTTTTAACTTGTTTGTCCCCATGGTAGTGAATTTGTCATACCAAATGTAACATTTCCAGTTTATTTGTTTTAAACTACATTTTTATTATAGCAGCATGTTTACTGCTTTGGTGGTGTGTGTTATTTTGTATAAAAGGAATTTGTTACATAAGGTTAAATGCAAATGTGAAAAGTCAATTGCAGGCTTTTGATACAGTCTGACTGACATTCCTTATTATTAACAATGCCTAAGTGCAGAATGCGGTGACCAATTTTCCAAAGTGCCTGTTTTATCATAGGCCCTGGCCATTGCAATACAGGAGGTAAAGCAACAGCACCCTGATATGCTGGTAACCAAGGCAGTGGTTGTCAGGGAAACAGAATCTTCTGCTGAAGAGAAACATAGGAAATCTGAGGTATGTGAGCTTGGTTAACACCTGTTATTTTTTCATTTAACTCATTTTGAGAGTGTCTACCTGCACAACTAAGTAAATCAGATACCTTAGTATGTGTGTGTGATATTCAGCAAAAGCCTGTCATATACTGTATATACCGTCCTCAGCATGTATTCCTTATTTTTCTGGCTCACGCACAGAAAACTGTATTGTGAATCCTGGGTTATTAGTGCATGATTTATTGTCATCCTTTGCAGTCCTGATCATGGGCAGCCATGCCAAGTGGGTTCTTGGGACTGGGACAAGAATGAAGTCTGACCCTCAACTGTCCAATTGCTGCCGCGGTTCTGCCAACATGTCACAAACTACCGTCTGCTATGCCCATGCAAGAGGACTTCCTTCCCCTGTACCCAGATAATAATAAAAAACATAATTGCATCCAAAAACCAGATGTCTCCCCTCTAGCTGAATATACTTCCTGCCAATACTGACTGTGAGACTGCCTCAAAGAGACTCTAGCCCACCCCCCCGAGCCCACCCCCAGACCACCATTCCCCTTAGCATGTTGTACAGTTATCCAGGGGGTGCTCATCTTTGAAGAGTCCTTGAACTGCCTACATGTCTTTGGTCCTTCAGAAATCATAACCACAATTTAGATGCAAATACTGTTTCTCCACTGTTGTGTTACAGCTGCCACCAAGACTAAACCAGGTGTGGTACTGGGTTGGTTTGACAACCTTGTGACAAAGACACTTGACTGCTTACAGTAAATTAGTTGGCCTCTTTGTCAGAATATAGCAGTTGTTTGGCCTTAGCCTGATTAGCCTTAGTATTGTAAATGGTCTCCATTAAGTAATGAACTGTGAAATTCTGTTGTGAAAAAATGATTGAATCAGGATGGAGAGTTCATCCTTTTGGTTTCACGATCTTTGAGGAATGCATCTGCCACTTTAACCCAGCGTTTTCTTAAGGACGCTTTACTATTGAACTACAAAGCTGCCCCCTGCATATCCCTCAACCATAACAGCAGCGTAACTAGCATCTTGAAGAAGACAGTTATATGAGACCCATATCTTCGGTCCATGCTGACATCATGCGTGAAGCGTGGGAAAAGCGTGTAAAAAGGGGATAGGGAAGAGGGCAGGACAGCGAGCTTTAGTTCTTGCTGCCACCAGTTTCACACCATGTCCTGTTTGATTTTTAAACGTTTGTAACAATAGATCAGATTTACGTCCAGTATTTGCAGTATTTACTTGTTTGCAGTAATAAATGTTATGTATCAAATTAGCTTCACATACCTGTATGCACGTGTGATAGAAAATATTGTTGAGGGCTTTGAAACAAAATGTGACAGAGTGAAGGTTAATGACAGGTGCACTGGGTGAATTTGGGCAAGGACATGGGAGTTTTCTGGGAGGAAGTAACTCTTGGCATGCAAAAGAACAGATCACGTCAGACATCAGCCAGGCTTGGCACTGTGCCCCCACCCGAACCCAGCCTTCTCTGTCTCAAGACCGACCCTGAGGCTAAAGATTTTCTTTGATTCTGGTTTTATACCAAAAACCGTGAGGTACTTTTTCAGAATCCCCCTGTCCCCACAACAGTGTACATGTTTTAGTCAAGATGAACGTCACGTTGTCCTGGTAACATCGGACACTGTTGGCTATAAGAGTTTATGGTCTGGCTTAATTTCCATTAGTTTTACACTGTCGTGTATGAGTTTGGGGATTGCATTCATAAGAGTTACAGATATGAGTCCTGGGGTTTTCCCTCTCCACAAAGCTAGTGCAACGCCACAAATTCTCATCCATTTTGCTCTCCAGCCAAGGACTGACAGCATGCTGAGATCCCGCAAGTTGACAGAACAAAGCAGTTTCAGCACAGGGCTGTTTAATATATTCTATCACATAGCGTAAAGACATAGGTCTCTATGTCTAGTGCTTACAGTCCCCGTCTGTCCATTACATATACACAGACGTACACAAACAGGGAACTATGCACGTCTGCCATGCTTTATACAAACATAAGAGTGGAGGTATCACTTGCATAATGCTGTAATCTCCTGTAGACTAAGCCTGTCTGAACTGGTCCTTACCACATACTGTTGTCTTCTCAAATTTAAAACACATGCAAAGAAACCCGATTCTTACTCCATCGGAATTTGCCTAAACAGTGAGACCGTGACTGTCCACATGAGCGTTCCCAGGTCTTTCAGTCAAACGTAGCCCTGTCATGCGTTCTCTCTGCGGCACTAGTGTGGAGAAAGGCAAGAAACTTCAGGCTCGAAGCGTCTCACCTTCAGCTGTATTATTGTCTGTGAAACCCAATCTGCTTTGCTCTTGATTCCTTTGTATGTTTTGGTCTAATGACACTGGAGCCCTATGTTGCTGTCAAGGCACATGCTTGCAAACACTAAGTGTTACTGTCAGCAATGATACTGTCAGTGCTTCAAGTTCTGTTTGACCTTGCTTGAGAAGTACGAGTTAGGGTTAGGGGAAATGTGGCTAATCATTCAGCCAGTATGTGGTATGTTGAAGAGATGAGACTTTATTTTGCATTCATGAATAAATATATTTATTTGCCAATACAGGGTAATTATAATTAAGGACTAACTGGTGGCATGGTGGCATGGTGGTTAGCACTGTTTCCTCACACTCCTGGGCTGGGGCTCAGCTCCTGCCTTGAGCCTGTGTGCGTGGAGTTTGCATGTTCTCCCTGTGCTTGGTGGGCTTTCTCTGGGTTCTCAGGTATCCTCCCATTGTCCAAAGACATGCAGGTTAGGTTGATTGGCATTTGCAAATTGCCTTTACTGTGCATGTGCCCTGCAGTGGGTTGGTGCCCTGCCCTGGGTGTCCCCTGCCCTGCACCCTGTACTTCCTGGGATGGGCTCCAGGCTACCCATGACCCTGAACTGGATAAGGTGGTAAAGTGAATGGATTGATGAAATCATTATTTTAAGCAAACAGGATTGGTTGTAAAGAAGAATGTGTATGTTCCATGACTTACCTACTATCTTCATTAAACTATGACTATTAGCATTACGCTAAATAAGGTTGGAGGGGACATGCTAAATAACTTGAATTGTACCTGAATGCTTACAAATGATTTTTTATTACCTCACAGCTACTTTATTACATTACTAAGATAAGCAAATTCTATACCCTTGGCTGTTAGTGCTCATCAAGCAAACAAACAGTACAATATGCTGGCAAATTAAAATGTAACCATATTTAAGGCAGTCAGTAGCCAGGTGTTGATGTTCTTAAGTCTAGATTCTTTTAAAAATTCACGCCTTACTCATTTTGTCATTCTGGGCCCTTCCATATGCTACTCTTGTAAGTACATACACAGAGTAAACAGCTCTTGTGTACATAGCAACATGCTGTGCCCATAGTAACATGCTGTGCCCAGGTTTCTGTCCTACAGATTTGTGTCATTCAGTCACTGAAGCCCAATTTGTGACTGCTTCATAAGGTGGATGAGTTTCTCATTGTTGAATCACCTGTGCTGATGTGGGCGGAATCTGATTTATGAGTTGCGTCTTTGAGTTTTAAAAGCCCCTATGTAATAGGCCACTAAAACGAGTTGCAGTACACAGTCACGGTGCTCTTGTGTTGACGATAAGGGCCGGGCCACCCGAGTCGCTTTCCAGTTGGCAAAACGGACGCAGTCAGTGGGCTGTAACAGTGTGACAGCCTGGGGCTTTCTTGGCAGCATGTTTGTGAATGGGCCTCTAGTTATTAGCACCGCTGAGACCGAAAGCGGTGGAAAGAGGGTTTAGCAGTGTGGCGCTAGCAAGTGAAATAGATTCACACCCAGGCGAAGCAGCAGATCGTATGATACCTGGTGAGAAGAACGTATCATTGCTGACAGCTCACAGACATACATTGTTGATCTGCCCTTGATGTGTTCAGTTGTAACAGCAGCCAAACCTGAAATTGAAATAAAACTATTTAACAAAAACGTAATGCAGCAGGTGAAAGTGAACCCGTGTGTGACTCTCACTGCTCTCTGCACGGCTTGTAGAAGCACTGACCTCCCTTATAGCCCTGCTCCCTTTTCAGACGTTCCTTCCTCTTGCTCTACATTGCCCTCTAGTGCTTGGTGGTGTTTGTTTGCTGTACTTGCATTGAGTCTAAGTGAAATAAATAAGTAAATAAATACATACAGACATCAACAGCTGTCTCCATTTTATCAGTTCACAAAGCTCCAATATGAAAATGTCAACAGGGATGTAAATGGGTATGCACTTTGTTCACAGCATTGCGTAATCCAGGTTCAATATTGTTACTTGTATGAAATACTACAACTGTCCACACTGTGCAATACAAAGTGGTTCAGGAAAACAGAATGATGTTATATCAGGTATAGCAAAAAGTGATGTATGAAATAATTTTATGGTTGCCTTTTCATTTCAGTATTATGATAGGGAAATTAAATAAGATTAATTGTTGGAAAGTGAACAATTAGAGGCAAAATAAACAATAACAAACTACAATAGAATTCAATACAATGATTAATAGCTGTATTTAAAAAGCATGTGAAAAGTTACAGGCTTACTTTAGCTCCATCTAGTGGTATTCCTACAAATTTGCATTTGTGTGAGTACTTTCTGTTGAACGTCGTTTGCTAATTTGAATTCGTCCCCTCCAGCCCCCATAAAAAAGAAAGAAAGAAAGAAAGAAAGAAACAAACAAACAACAAAAGCGTGTCTTCACTTTCCTCAAGGGCATAGATTTGGGTATGGACATGTCCTTATCAATATGTACCCATACTTTTACTGGTCTCCTACCTTTTCACATTTAGAAAATTGGGGTCTTGTTTTGTCCTTGCCAACGTTAAAACCAAAACCTACACCCTTAATTTTCCCATAGTTTTCTTTTCTACTTCCTATACACAGGACCATTATGATGTGTACTGCTAAAAATATTATTTCAATTTAAATTTTTCAAAAAGTATTGTTCATGCATCCTGTCCCATTTTTCCATTAAATTTGTTCCTCCACATTTTGCCTGGCGGGAGGATACTTGCAGGGCACAAGGCAGACAGGGTGCAATTCCTCATCGCTGTCACTGAAAGGGTGAGGGTCAACACCGGTGGATTGGTCATAGCTGAGGCTGTGATTTCGGACCTCAGGAGCACACTGTAATCTGCTCTGCTGCCTATTTGTCACAGACGACGTGACAGGAGCCATGCTGTAAGCACAATAAGCTCCAGTGGCTGGGGGTGGGATGCTGCAGCCTCTCTGGTTCCTGGCAAGGGCAGTTGGACAGGTTCATTATGTATTTGGAAAAATTAGGAGAAACTGTAATAACTGTACTATTCTCCTACTGTAAATATCAGACTTTATTTATATAGCATTTTTCACAACATAAAATGTAGCACAAAATGCATTGCGTATTCACTGAGTTCAGTCCACACATAAAAAGCCAGATGTTTTTATACTAAAATGGTAATAATAACTGTCCACCTCTGCTAATATATTATAGAGGCAGAAATAAAAATAAGATAACAGGAAAGACTTTGAGGTCATAGTTTTCTCAGAGCAAGTTAATCACATTCAACAGAGTGAAATGATTTGCGTGGCATTAGTTTAATGCACCATTTCCTGTGACTGAACAGCCAAGTTCCCCCTATGATCTAACTGCATTTCTGTTTCTCTCCATTGTGGCAAAACAAAAAGAGTTCAATTTGAGCGTAGCCAAAGACAGGGGGATTTACTTGGGCTGGACAGGTCACGATGTATATTGATTGGTGAATACCAAGCTTGAGTCAACAAATAGTTTTATTGATTAAAAAGTAGTCGGCGAGGTGCTGGGTTGAGGTGACAGCCGATTTCAAGAGGCAAACATGCCAGCGTACCTCAGACAGGCATGCAAATAGCTGTTTATTTTTAATGGGTCTGACAATTGAATAATCCTTTTACTGACAGAATGACTGTGTGATAGAATATAAAGTGACTTTGCTTTGGGCTGTTGTGCAGACTCCTGACTAGATTCATTTTAAATGTAATTTAAAACAGTGTTTATATATTTAAAGTGATTTTCCTTTCTGGCTTTAGGGATTATAAACTTTAAACCTTTAGGCATTTACAAACACCTATCTTTTGCAGATGAGATACTTGCTGACTGCTAAATAAAACATTTAATTTAGATGACCAGTATGATTAACATCAGATTAAAATTTAAATCTTGAAATATTTTTAGGTGTCAGTTAACATTTTTGATAAAACACCAAAACAATTAACGTATAATAATGTATGTATATTTAATAAGTTTTATACTTTAGTGATATTTAAAAGAACCTCAATCCCTCTGAAGAGGCAACATTTATTATCGGTACACTCATTTTTCAGATGAGCAGAGTATATTTCAATCTAAGGATCTTAATAGTTTATATAAACAGCTAAATATTTTGCTGAAGCAAGTTAAACTCAAGAACCTGATGGCATATCCTTGGTCTCTACCAAGAGCTCATCCCTTTGGTCGTGACGTGTAAGACGTCGGTTGTTTCGCCACTCTCTGCTCTGTTTGAACGCCATACAGACCTCCCACAGTGCACTAATTTAGGGGCTTCTCAGATCCATCAGAATGGGGCTTTCTGGGTCTAATGTCGGAGAAAGACTCTTGAGTTCACACCAATCCATCAAGCGGCAAGTGAAATAAACGACGCAGGTTTATAAATTAAATTTATTAATTAACTCAATATAAACAAACAACAGCGAGGACAACATCGGAAACACCACGTGAATTTGATGGGTGGCAGGACAGGAGGCCTTCAAAGGACGTACCGCAGCAGAGGGTGCTGCCTTGAGGCGGGACATTCCGTGGTTACTATGGCTGCGAGGCATGATCACAAACTGTTTCAAAAGTATGCTGGCCGAGCCAACAAGGTCATGCGGAGCAACATTTAGCTACAGTGTGAAACACTTACCAAATGTTCCTAATTTTATATTAAGAAAAAAAATGAACCATAAGAAAGTACTTTTTAATATAAAGTGTCTGAAGAATACAAAAAAGTATATTACACATTTATCGAATGCCAGGTATCGAACAGACCCACTAATCTACGTTCTTTGTAAAGAACTAAGAACTACCTGCATTTATTTCCACTGGATTACGAGCTACATACTGTATTGTACCAGTTCTACATGGCATCAAAGGACTAAGGGAGAGGAAGATAGCATCAGCGGCATTCAATCTGTAAGAGAGAGAGAGCGGTCAGCGGACCTGGCCACATGTTCAGGTCACACTTATTGCCATTTTCCATGCTAAACAGTCAATGATTTTTTTAAAATACCACCTCTTCATGACTAATGCAAGCAATGTATACGGGATGGTTTCACAAACTCCAACAACTGTAATCGCCGGTCACCTCTTGTACATAATGCTGTGTATTTATACTTAATAAACCACCTGAACCAATGCTGTTAGTAGTGACTTGTGGAAATAGTAATTTTATATCTGATTAGTTAAGGCTCATAAACGACCTGAGTATTTTGAACGTATGAGGCACACATAAGGCAAAGCACGGCTCTAAATGCAAAAAGCGACCATAAGGGATGAGAATGACGTGTGAAGGGGCAGCAAAACCGATGCGTGGACGGAGATGTTTGTCATGTGTCTCAGAAGAGGGGTGTTTGCCGTGTTTTCTGAAGGTTTAACAGGAGCACAAAAGTCAAAGAGACGTCTCCTCCCCCTCTCGTTGGAGGCAGGGATTCAGTCTCAGTGTTATGCAGACAGAACCCATGTAGCAGGCTTTTAAAGACTGACATTTCTCACATTTTCGCGCACGATGCACACGACTCATTTGGGGTGACGCTCCAAGGGCTTCCTGTCATGGGACTCCGAGTTGCAGACTCGCACCTGCTTCAAACGTGTCGGTGTCGCCCTGGTCTGCTCCCTGCAACCACGCTACAGAAGGATGGAGACCCGAAGGTCTCGCCAGCACATGTCAAATGGCTTCAGATGTCAAAGAGCTTCTCTGAACCAAACAAAAAAACATTCGTCCTTTCCCTGTTAGAAAAACATCTCCTCCATTTGGCATGCACTTATAGCCTGTATATATATTGTCTTTACCAGAACACAGCAAACAATCTTTGTGTGTTTAAAGAAATCTGTAAAAAGCCCAGCATCTGATACAAAATATGCATATAAGAACTGGTTTTAAATTTTTTTTTTTAAATGAAAGCTGCTTTGGTAAAGATATTCGGCAGACTCCTCCATCTCCTTCACAACACGTTGAAGAAGGACCTTGCTTTCTTCTTGCTGGATACCACATTTTCAGGTTTGTTCTTCTGCTCCTATTCTTGACACTAATTAATTAAACTTCTATACACCAGGAAGAATGAGCTGGCGGTCTCCTAACTCCTTAAAGTCTTGACATCACCGTCTTGTCATATGAAAAGTTCACTGGGTATTATTTGTCATAAGGATGTCCTTGCTGTGAAAGACAACACTATTGTGCTCAGAGCAGATAACGTGGAGACCTTGGAGGCTGAGCTGATGGCGTTTGGACCTGAAACACAATGAGATGCAGCGAGCAAATTAGATTATGTGAGCCGCTGCTGAGAAACAGCCCATGATCCTCCTAATTTGCACAGTTTTAATGTAAGTATATGAGGAAGATGGTATAGTGGAGAAAGAAACGCTGCTACGGTAGAGACCCCAAGTTGACAGGAAAAGAGTTTGATTAGTCTCCTGAGTAAGGGACTTGGGTTTTTATCTCAGTGGGCTAATCCTCTTGTCTGGTAAATCTGAGCAGGCTGTGGCAGTACAGGCTCAAAGCCTGGCAGGGTCGCTATAATGGCCTCATGCAGAATTAGCCGTTCAATTGTGAGAACATCCTGCTGGACGCCTATTACTGCGGACCTCAATAAGCGCTGGAACAGGAGCTGCATGCCCTGGTGAAGGGGAGAAAATAAACTGGAAAAATCCCAAAATGCAGTAGTCAGGGCTGCTGGATGAAACGATCTATCACCGGGATGAGGGTGTCTGGGAAAAGTGAAGGTAAACACGGTCCTGCAGACTGCACTGCACAGAGGCAGAGGGCCAGACTGAAAGCCAGCAAAGCACAGTGTAACACTTGGCTGACATGCTGACATCCTTTTCCTTTTTTTTTTAGAAATTTAACTATTTAACTTGTGTATATATATATATATATATTTACAATATATAAATATACATACATACAGACATACAATATATAAAACTTTAAAAGCATGAATTTTAAATATATCAATAGTTTTTAGGCATTTTTGAAAGGGAACAGCAATACTAGCACCTATATTAGTAAAACAATAGGCGCACCTCTAATGTTAGAAGCCGCAATTCACAAAGAAATCAACAGAGGGTGGTAGTGAGCTATCCACCTGCCTCAAGATTTTACATTTTCGAGTAACTATGGAGCTATACATTTTGCTCTTATTTTGCTGGATAAATTTAAAGAAAATGAAAGACATGCCTGAGGTGCGAGGAATATTACATGATTTACTTGCTTATCAAACACGTATATCCCAAGGGGTTTACATATTTTACAGGTAGACACTTTACAACATTTCAATAAAGTAGACTACTTCAACATAAAACAGTTGTTTCTTCCAAGGGCTTGCTGCCCTCCGCTGCTTTGAGGAGGCTTACATATGAAGAAATCCTATCACAGTAGCCTTGCAGGTAGACTAAGTTACAAAAGGGCGTCTTATTGAAGGCAGTGTGTTTTTCTCTTACAAGCATCTCCACTTTAGTTTATGGGATTAGCTGCTAGTGGACTGAGAAGACAAATAACAGTAATAATATGTTAGGGTGAATCACAAATTCTAAAATGACTCTGCAATGTTCTTATGAAACAAACAAAAATAAACTGTAAAATGAAACAAAAATAGACTTGTCTGTTATTATATTACAACTGAATTACCTGGTACAAGTTGACTTAAAAAAAAAGAACACAAGGCCAGTGGTCACACCTTGTGACTGTGATCTTCTGATCTCTGTGCTCAGGACCAAAGTCCCTGTGCTGCTACACCTGCTGCAGTGTTCTGTGTTACCTGTGAGACGCTGCTCTACCTGCTGCAGAGTTCCGTGTTACCTTGGAGACGCTGCTACACCTGCCGCAGTGTCCAGTGTTACCAACGAGATGCTGCTACCTGATATCCTGGGGATGGTGATCTGCCTGCTGCTGCTTCCATCGCCACCTTCTCCAACGGGTTTGATCTGGATGATGTACTCTTCGTCTACAGGAAGGGAGAGCTCCACGGACGTTGTGTTGGTCTCCATGACATTGGGCCTGCTGTGCCTGTTGCGCTTGTACAGCACCTTTGAGACACGTGAAACCAGACACACGTGATGTGGTGGGAATAATGGTAGCCATGACAAGAAAGTATAATTTTTAACTGAGATCCCAATCGTGTCCTCTTACTTTGTATCCAGTGACTTCTGACTCGTTCTCTAGAGCTTTGACATGCTCCCAGTTCAAGATGATCTTGGAGTTTGAAGTGTTCCACATGACTTTCAGAGGGGCTTGGCTTGGGGCTGTAGCACAAACACCAAAAAAGGAAGTCAAACCAAAAATCTTGTAATAGTAAACACTGTATGTACAACATCCAGTGACTTTGGTGCTACTGAGACTGACTTGGAAATTAAAATTCACAATTTGAATAAAGGAGGCTGAATGAATATAGTATGTATGGCTAAAAACTATAGGAATACCCCAATTTATGTTATTAATCCTGAAAACCAACTATAAATAAAAAATCTAGATTGTAAAAAGATTTAAATTATTTTTTATGTCATTAATAATATCTTCCTTTTAGTCTGAAAACCTTACACTAATTGAACTGAATATCACAAACACCAATGACCTAGTTATCAAACATTTAATGAGGTCGTTTAATGTTTCTATGCAATTTGCAACAAGGCGGCACATGGTACATTCTGCAGCATTTCCTGTATGTCCTTTACTTAGCTATAAACATTTAGTAATTAAAATTATGTCAAAGAAATATGTGCGTACAGCAATTTAAACAATGAAGAGAACCTTCTATAATGAACAGTTACTGCACTCAGTGATAGAAGATAAGAAATGATCATGAGTTTTGGATGATCTAACTTTGTTTTTGTTGCTTTTGTTTTGTTCATACACCTTACGGATTGAACATGACACAGGAAATAACATAAAACAGTTGGTGTAATACTAACCCTAAGAAAATTATTTATAATTACGCGATTTTCTATTTTTTTCAGACACACTTTGAAGAAATAAATTCTGTTGTAATTAGTTTTTGTTTCATATACCAAAATTTGTTTCAAAAATGATGTGTTATAACAAGGAACAGTCACAAGTCAAAATTTTATCAAAACCAAAAAAATGCTGCAAAACAAAAATGTTGAAAAAAAGAAAAATCCAGAGGATACCTGTATGTATAAACACACATAACAACTTGGCCATAACAGACCTCCAACACACATTCAACATCACCTCAATCCATAAGCAATAATGTTTAGTTAACAAAAATCTTATGAGCACATGGCATCCCAAGAGTGTGAAATCTCCCATGTGTGAAGCTTACGGGGTTTCTTCGTGGTCACGTTCGCCGTGCTGCTAGCTGGGCCTGCCCCGGCACTGTTGTATGCTCTGACTGTGACGTGGTACATGCTGCTGCCCTTCAGGCCCTGGATGACGGCTGATGTCTTGTTCCCCATCGTTCTCACAACACTTGCCGTCTCCTCCTTCTCGTTTTTACCCCAGTATCTCACCTGGTGCACGGGACACAAGCACAGACTTGGACATTAGTGCCATCAGAACATGATCAAAGCTTTCCGCTGCGTGACGAGAGAATATGCAGCCCATTCAGTCCACAGACATTCAATGCAACCTGACACGACTGCTCTGAATTGAATTTCAATGGCCTGCAGCATTAAGCACCAATTAGCAACAATCAACTGCATTTAGCCAGCTGCACTGGCTGTTTTATCTCCTCAGATGCAGTATTACATACTAGGTAAAAAAAAAAACAATACCCTCACCAGCTGACAGTACATGCTGAAACATTCTGTTGCAACTAAACACTCCCACTGAGTTTAACATGTCATAAAAAATTTTGAAGGCCACACCTCTATTGCCATCATACCATTCCTGGTGACACTCTGTGCAGATCACGCTGGTGCCAGTATCCTCAGGGAGCGTGAGGCAATGGGACCTAAGCGAGCACGTGCCATGTTGTGTTTTTACCTCGTATCCCAGAATTCTCCTCCTGCTGGCACTCCCAGGCAACCCTCTCCAGGACACTTCGATCTCCGACGCAGAGAGGCTCTTGGCTCGCACCCTGCTGGGGGCTTTGTCTGGCTCTGTCGTTAAGAAGAAACACCTCCTTATATCTCTTTTATCATAGTGTAACATCTGACAAATGGCTCAGTACTCAATTAAACCTCATGTATGCAATTCACACTTTTATCCTGTGAAACATGTATGAAAAATGTACATGTGTCTTTTGCCAGCACTACACCAATGTGTCTTAAGGTCTTAGGGAAGCCTCACTTCACATTCAGGAGCTGTACGCACTCCTCTGAGCACATGGACACGTTACTCATTCAAATCCTCATTGGCCCATTGGCTCAGTGTCCTCCCTACCTTCCTCAGCAGAGTAGATGGTGATTATGGGGCCAAACGGTCCTTCCCCTTTGTTGTTGTACACGCCTACTTTCACTTGATATGGTGAATATGGTGGGATGCTCTCATTCTTGAAGACGTATCTGGACGCCTCCGCAGATGTCACTGCCGCCTGCATCCATCCTGCAGCTCCGAAGGGTCTGAAGGCCACAACGTAACCAAACCCTCCGCCGTTTTGAAGTTCTTCTGGAACTGGCTGCAAGAGTCACAAACAGAGCTCAGGTACATAATTTAAAAAGTCCATAATTCATGTGAATTATTTATGGGGACTTAACTCTCATTCCATAAAAACACTAAACAAATCATCTTAATAAAGGTTTGAAAACAGTGTAAGCTGAATAAATTCCTGTGGAGACTATACATCAGGTAATATATGCGCAAACTGCACATACACATTGTATGTAAAACAGGATCTGTAATTTATATTAAGTACACGGTGCTGTTACGATGTCCTTTCTGTACTATATGACCATTATGTCTCATCCAGGGCAATATGTGTAAGACTAAAAAGAGTAATGAGTGAAAAGCTCCCTGTCCTCATGAAAATATTAGCTTTCTTGTGGTTAGTATTCAACTGTTATGTAAAAATTAAAAATGCATATCACAGAGGACCTTTTTCAGGTTGGGAATTGGTAAATAAATCTAGCAACATCTTAGGCCTGAAGTTAATCATAAGGGTTGATTAAGGGTCTGAGCAAGAGGAAAAGCTCAGTGATCTCTCTTCAGGTAAAGGACAACAAAACACGGACATCAGACAGGATTATGTTCCTGATGTGACAGCAGGTCCTAACAAACAATGGCAACCTGTCTTTGGTAGCAATCTGTTCCACCTGGAGAGCTTGGCAATATTATTATTCAACAGGCCATAAGGCCTCAGCAGGTGTCATCTCATTCACACACACACACACACACACACACACACGCACGCACACCTACATGTGAAAGGACACATGCTCAGATACAGGCACACGCTTGCTTCAGCACAAATGCACCTGCGCGAACAGACACAGCACAAAACAAAACAACTTAATAGAAACTCATTTTCAATAACAGTTACAGGAGTTTCAAGCATAGAATTATGCTTAAAATCACGTTGCATTTCAAAGTGAATTGAAAGCATCACTGACAGTCAAGGATTTCTACAGCTTTACTTTCAAATAATTTCATTAGTAATCTGTACAAAGGCTTGTCACAGAAGGGCAACAAAGGACAGGAATGACTTAAACAGCTATGGTAATGTAATTGGGGTCTCGATAAAACCGCTTTTGATTTGGGAAAGTTCACTGAGATTGAAACCTCTAAAGAAATACCCACTGTCCTCTGTGTCTACTATTACACACAGAATAGTGTCTACTATTTACATGGCCTTCATACCATTAATTCAAAATAAGAAAATAACGGCTGCACTGTTAGTTGTTTGTTGAGAGGATAAACACAGTAGTGGTGTAAATGCTTTATCCAGAGGGAGATGGCATCACGGCATCAAACATTTGTTTATCCAGACAGTAAAGATGTTCTTATCTTCTCACCTCCCAAGTGATGACTAATTCTGAGCGACTTCCGCCACCTCCGCTTACATTAGCTGGTGCGACCTTTGGAACTGAAAGAAAAAGAGAACAGAGTAAATTGTGCTACATTACACTACATTCCCCCTCTCCTCCACCTCACCTGCCCCAACCATCCCTACATCCACCTTACATTAAACCGATATGTCTAAAGTAAACCAAACGGCTCTGAAAAAAAAAGACATCCTTGATCTTGAAAGGTGTCCGTCGAAAGAGAGGTTTCAAGGATAAAATGAAGATGACTGCAGTTGCAGTGGAAGTCTAGGGTTCATTGGCGCTCGTCTCTGATGGCTGTGCTAAGTTAGCTTCAGTGATGGGCCTCGTCTGTGACTGAAAAGGTGCCATGCAGTGATCTCTGCATAGAGGGCGCGAGGGTGGGTGGAGGAGAGGGTGTGGCATAAGTGCACCGTGGTTCTCAAATCCCCAGAGAGGCAGTCGCAGTACCTCACGGATACAGCCGAGGATTTACAAAGAAAACAAGCTGCACAAATGCTTGCTACACTTCCAGCTGGCTTCAGTGCAACCATTAATACTGGGCTGCAGTTTTTTTGCAAACTAATTGCGACACCCAATTGCTGATGCAGACAGCAAGGCGGAAAAGGACTTTGTACTCCGCTGTGTACATCAAGCACACTAATTTCAAACAGAAATACGTACGTGCGTCTTTTGTCCTTGCTTTCTTGGACGGCCTGCTTGGCTCTCCTGTCCCAATTGCATTGCTTGCCAAAACTCTGAACTCGTATTCAACCCATGGGCTCAGCTCCGTTACAGTTGCTGTCAAACGTTGGCCCCCGATCACCTCCGGAACTGGCAGACAGCAAACACAGGTACAGAAGCCATAGTTAGCAATGCCTTTTTGTCTGCCAGCTGTGATACCTCCAACAAACTGCTTAACCGGTCAGTGTTTCATTACCAGAGTCATTCGGCAAAGTTAACGGTATTCCCTGGATTCTCCTCTTATTGTTATTTTTTTATTTAAAAATACATACAATCAGAAAGAGGATTGCCATTAAGAGTGATGAAGTAATTACGTTTAATTAAACAGTGATTAACTGAGACAATACATTAATATATTTCTAATCTACTTATAGCAAAATACATTCTCTGGTTATACACATATGATTTCAAATTATTAAAAGTAGCTTCAATAGCAAAACAAGCATTTACAAAAAGATTAATTGAACAGGAGACCGTCACAACACAAGGCTGTTTGATCAGAAGAAAATGTTAGTAAAGGTGAGGGTTGGACTCACAACACCATTGCTCGCAAATCTTCTACGCACCACCTTGTCTCATCGAGCATGTTTTACCACAGTGCTAAATTTAGCCCGCACCTGTGGTAACAGCCTGCCAGCCCAGGGAGAATGGCGTTCTTGCCTGGATGGTGTACGTGGTAATTGGGCTGTGGTTGTCGGGGCCGGGCCTCCAGGAGAGGGAGGCACTGGTATCAGAGATCTCTTCCACATGGATGCTCACGGGTGGGCCCGGGGGACCTGAAACAGAGCGGACACGTGCACGGGTAAGGCACAGCCGTGGCCTCATTATCAGCCGTTGCCTGCAGCGCCTGAGTGCAGCTACTGAAACTTTTTTTATTGCGTTGCTAATCAGGGCCAGTTCTGGGCCTAACAATATTTTCAGCTAATCAGTCAGTGCAGTTTCATTCCTCACACTGTACATCTGAGAATGCAAAGAAAGCTCTGCGGCTCTGTTTTACACGGATCTGACCAGGATATCTGTGGGGCTCTGCTTGGTCTACAAAGTGTGCACAATTTAAGCGGTGATTTGTTTCATATACACCGTGTGTTTAAGGTGGCATTACAGGATGCATGGAGAGAGTCGTCCTGAGTACAGTACCCCTGACGACCAAGTCGATTGCGATGGAGACGCTGTCCACCTTGGTCTGCACTGCGCAGGTGTACTTCCCAGCATGCCTCAGCTGGATGTTGCGGATCATGATGTCCCCAGAGGAATGCTGGGGGCATACACAACACAGGGGACACAGTGATTGTAAGTCATGCAATTAACTCAAGTAATTAATAGAATAGAAACAGTACTTCACAAATATGGCCAGGAAACACTAAACGAATAGGACAACGAGGTACTGTGGGTAGCCCTAAAATTCAGTTTGAACCACTTTAACATAAATAACAGACTAATTCTTAGAGCTAAAATCTAAAATAAAAGATAGTCAAGAACAGAACTGAGCCGATGGTAACTCAGGAAGAATGAACTCAGTTACAATAACATTTACATAAAAAGATGATAGTGGCACGGTAAGCTAATATATTACGGTAGCCATAAGTTTAATTATGATACTATGCCTGGAATTCTCAGTGGCTGCAGGTATAATTAAATGACAGAAACAAAAATTCTCTAAACCATGACAGGTTTCATCACCTCAGTTAAATTGTCTTGTTTATGATATACAAATTATACACCAAAGAGCTTATCTGAATTACAAAAACAAGGTAGGTAATCTTCAAGGAAACTTTTCACCCTGCATATATTCTTCATAATAAAGCAGTTCTTTTTCTCAATTATAATTAGAAATGAAAGCATAAAAAGATAAATTTCACTTGGTTGCGACCAATGTTTTTTGTTATTGTATGTAATTCCCTACTAAGCTGTAGAAAGCAAGTTTGAGCTGTAACAACCAATGATATGTAACAAAAAATATTAATTCTAACATTCAAATATAAACAATACAAACAAACTTCAGACCCAGCAAAAATATTGTGTAGCTCTGTTACCATCCAGGATGGAAACCTTTGGGATTTCTAGAAAGGTGGTTTAAAAAACTTGAGGTTTATATTTAAACTTGGAGTTGGACAACTGTGAGTCAACATATACAAAGTTTTCAGTTCCAGAACAGTGGTTTTCCATTTCAGGGGATCGGACTTAATCAAGAATCAAGTCTGAGTAGTGTGAACCTCGTTGAAGCGCATTCACGCGGAACAATAAAGAGCTGTCACCAGCAGATCGCTGAATTGACAATTCACCATGGAAACAGACACCGAGAGGTGTGGAGCTGCCAACTTAACACTGAACAGAATGGTCTATTGGATTAACATCATATATATTTGATGTTAATTATGTGTACACTAACTGGGCTGCTCACTGAACCACATCTGCACCAATGTTGGTAGAAAACCACAGTGTAATGTTTGAAATGTATGGCTTCGCAAAATAGTTCAAATACAAAATTGACTCGGACTAGAACCAATAACTTTCACGCAGATATTCATGTATAAGAATATCTAATCGCGGTTTAATGACACTGCAAATAAGTTTTATATTAAGATCAGACCATGCCTTACAGAATATTTGACTCAACTCCTGGTCCAAGCATTAGTCACCTCAAGATTAGACTATTGCAATTCACTCCTGGCTGGCCTCCCAGCCTCTGCGACGTGGCCTTTCCAGAGGATCCAGAATGCAGCGGCACATTTCGCCTTCAGTGTTCCCAAACGGACGTGCGTCACTCCCCCGCTCATCTTGCTTCATTGGCTTCCGGTCCAGGTACGCATCAAATACAGGATCCCGATGCTTACGTTCAAGCCCGTCAATGGGACTGCTCCAGGATACCTCTGGTCCTGAATCAAGTGCTACGTCCCTTCCCGTTCTCTGTGGACCGCTAATGGGAAGAGACTGATTGTACCCCTGCTAAAGAATGGTAAACCGAGGCTCTTCTCATCTCCGGCACCTAAATGGTGGAATTAACTGCCTCTTGCTTTGAGGATTTCATTGTCCCTGTCCCCGTTCCAAAAGTAACTGAAGACACGTCTCTTCAGGGAGCACCTCAGAACTTGAAACCCCACCTTTATCATGTCTGCTTACTTTTACTCCATTGTTGCAAGGCTGTTTGTTTTTCTTGTTTGATTGTAGACTGTACATAATCATGTGCAGTAGACTTAATCATGTGCACTTTAATTATAAGACAGTGCTTACTGTCAGATTTTCTGATACTGTTTGACCTCGTTTTTGACATGCAGTGAAGTAAAGCTCTGTCCACAGGTTTAGTTCAATGTGTAAGTTTCCATAGTGACTAAGTTAGCATTCCTTCTACCATCGCTTTCTGGAATGGAAAATACCGAGTTTGGCGTTGACTAATCACGGCAACTTGCTAAATCGGCTTCTGAAACACACCCCGGCATTCTAGAATACCGTCTTTGTCATTATCATTATGCCTGCTGTTTGAATGATTAAAGAACAAACGAACAAGTGTCAAGACCCTCTTCATATTCACCAATACCGTTTGACTTACTGTGTCTTTAAGAGATAGTGTGAATTCACTACGTTATTTATTTGGTTTTCTAAAAACTCCGCACTAATTTCCCTTCTCGATAATCACATCGCTGAAGGCCAAATGTTACCCTGTTTCCCTTTGCAGCAGCAGTTTTATGAACCGTAAATATTTTTCACATGGAAAGTTCAGCGGGTGTGCCAGCAGTTAGTGACATTTCCGATGAATAATTCCCAGTGTGTCTGTACGGCTCTCTCTGATATGATTAAAGCGGAGTCTGGAATCGTAAATAAAGGAGAGGACGTTTTCAGCGTGATAAAGATGCATCATCCGTTCTTCATTTTGCATCACTTGCAGCTCGATGACAACCATAACGACAGAGAATGCATAAAACTTATTAAATATCCTGGAAGAAATTCTGCAGTCAACAGATAATAGGCTGGTGCTAGGAAGGATGACAGGTGTTTTGTTTACTTACGCCACCAACTTTTTCAAAGTAACCGCCGTGGCTTCCGAAGTGGATGACCTGTTCGTTGAAGAACCACGTGAACTTCAGATCTAGTGATGGGTCGTGAGACACCTGACACGGAAGAATAATGCTTTCTCCTAGAGTTACGTCCAAAGTTGATGGAGGAGTTGTAATGATTGTTGGCTCTGCAAACAAATTATCAGACGTTAAGAGTATTTATGTGGAATGTGTACAAAAAGTACAATAAGGGTTTGTGGTCAAAACGATTCATTACCCAAATATGTTTGCAGCCATAGCAGTTTAGTAGGTAATTCGATGCATATATCACGTAACAGTTCAAAGTGGTGAAGTAGCAAAAGCATTATAACAGCGGGTAAAGGGAACGATATATATTTGATTGAATGTTTTATATATATATATATATATATATATATATATATATATATAAAGCATACAATGGCATAGCACCACTTCCATCTAGAGTTTTCTGTGCTTTCAGCTAGCTATCATCTAATTTCTAATTTCTTCCAGTCACCACACAGCAGTTTCAATCTTAAAAAAACTGTTCTTATGATCTCCCATGTACATCTTCTGATAACATTGTTTTTCATTTTTGGAGCCAAAAACAAACATAATAATGTGTCCTGTGTGTAACAGCCTAATAAAGAAAAAGCTTGCATATACATGGTCTTATTCAGTGGGGTTCCTCTTCTGCCCTCTTGGTGGTGCTCTGAACATTTCACTTGAACAGTGCTTGCTAACAGCAGTTTAGAATTAACCGAAAGAAATTCAGCCCCAAACAAACACGTTTTCATGTGTTAGCTGGGACCTGTGATGTTGTGCAATTAATATGGATACTACAAGCAGTATATATTTAAAAATGTGATTCTACATTACAATGATAATATTTAAAAAACAAAACTAATACTACATTTGCATGATGTTTCAACATTCTGCTCTTCCAGGTTATATACAACTGTCATACACCAATAATATGTCAAATTATTTGAAAATGAAGAAAAGCCTCGGCAGTAAACAACAATTAAGGGAAACAATTATCCGCTGATTCTAATTTGACATGGGGATGGCACAAAGGTATATTAGATTACAGTCCTAATGTTACTCCCTGTCCTCATTATGATTGTTGGCAGGTCTAGTTAGGCACGCAAAGACCGGTGATGTATTTCGGCTTCGGTGCCTATTGAGACGATAAAGGACTGCACTGGAAGACTGTCAAACATGAAATGAATAGTTGGCAGAGGCGGACTCAAGTGTCAGTTGGAGATGAAGCCCATGAACGCAGAACACGGCAGCGCAGATAAAAGGAGGGGACTCGAAGAGGATGTGTAAGATACACCTGCTGCTCCTCCAGGGATGAATCACTGGTGAGAACGTGGGACACAACCATTGAGGCTCTTTCGCTGCGGCTGCCCTCCCATGACAATCTGACTTTCACTTCCTCTGGCTATCTTCTCCACCTTGGGGCACTGTCCTCCTGAAATCACTGCCCTGAGATTCCTTGTTACATAAACAAAAGGGTTTAAATTAAGAAGTCCAAATGCTAAATGTGCTCATTGTTTTTTTTTTTTTTTTCCTAGCCACACTCCTAAACTGCATGCTAATAACCTGCATGCTGCAGTCCAAGAACTTTCCGGACCCTATTCCGGGCCCTATTAATATTTCTGAGCCAGCCGCCCGTGCTGAAATTCGCTCTCACATTGCTCCATTTCCCTCCCACATTTCGTTTTTATGTGTACCTGAGCCCAATTGTTTATTTATGTTTCTGAAGGGTAAAATGCATAAAGCGCCCAGGCTTGTACATTTTAGTTATAAAATTTAATATCAGAAAGTAATGACATGGTCTAATTTCCTCATAAATGTAGGGCATTACTTTCAAGCTGAACCATATGTTAGGAATGGACAGGGAACCCCCCCCCCCATGTCCCCAAAGAAGTACCACACAGGATTTCTTAATATAAGTAATTAGACTTCAGTCTGTGGTGCTTATCAAAAAACAACAAGTGGTGCTTATCAAAAACAATATTTGGGAAAATAACTTGTCACCGAGTCACTGCTTTAAAAAATTATCAGCAGGTATGTGAGATTTGATGAAAAACAAGCTTGCCCGCATTTGCAATGCACTTGAGAATGAGGTTAAAGGGGACAAAGCAAGGTCTAGAAAGTGCTGAGAGAACTGCACTAGGGCCATCACCTAAGAGTGAAAGGTCAATAGTCAGAACTGCCATTTACATTGTGGGTTTATGCACCCAGACCCCCTGCTTGAGTTAAAGAGAGAAGCATCATGTTTTACATTTACAGAAGATGTTAAAACAGCAGCCAGGGAAGACATACTGGTGTCAGACAATACAAACAACCTACTGCATGCTTTCTTGTTTCCAAATTTTTATTGTTATTAGGTAAGGAAAGGCCTACACACATATGTGCTAATAATTAATTTCTTGTTTTTAAATAACGCTTTGCAGAACAACGTTGCCCCAATGCACTTAAGAGGAGTGGAAAATTTTCAATCCATACATTTAAATTAAAAACAAGTATGTAGAAACATTAAATGGCTATAATCTCTTACATGCAAGGTCAACATGTCAAGTTAACTGATGCAAACGATTCAGGTTTAAGGAGATACCCACAACTTAATATTTGTTGCATAAAATTTGTCTGTAATTGAATATTGGGATAGCGTGACATCGTTGCAGCAATTTCTCAAAAATTTACTTGAAAGGCATAAAGCATAATTAAATAAAGAGTTATTAAAAATATTTTTGCTGTGGTTAAAGGACACAGTATTAGTTTTAGGGCAACAGAAGTGACATTTGGTTCCATATGATAACTTAAAATAGATTATTTGACAATTATTTAATTTTTCCTGTAACAGACAGCCTCATCTCTTATATTTATTTGGATGTTTCCAAACAATATGCAATAAGTATAATTTTTTAAGTTATCCATTAAACCAATCCATTGTAGAGTTTCATTGAATTCCCGAAGCTCCCAGTCCCTTATCACTGATATGCACATGTGGAGTATGCTTAATAAAGCAACTGCATCAACGTTATCAATCCTGTTCCCACTGACAGGAGGCTGACTGCTGGACGTTTAGCTAACTCTACCTTTGATGTTGCCCCACCTGCTAGAATAGCTGCACAGAGCTTCAGATGCATGCAAATGGACAGAATATCAAATCATTTAAATTCCAGAATTTAAATCCTGCATCTTTCATATTGTGTGTCTTTGCACAGGCATGGTTTGAATTAAAAGGGGCAATTTCCACATATAAAAATAACTAAGCATTAATTAAGGAGGGGTGGGGGATATTTTATCACCCCAATTTTCCACACTTAAAGTGTAAACTTAAAAAAAATAATTAATAAATGCTACATTAAAAAGTATACTTAAAACAAGAATCCTTAAAGAGGCATACAGTCTAGGCAAGCAGATATAAAAAAAATCACTGTAAAACAGAGGGCACACCCAGAAAAATATAAATATATAAAATAATTTTTCTACATTCCTGAGTTTCATGAAAGCAAAAATCCATATTTGCTTCAAACGCAAGAATTGCAGTGTCGTATAACTAAAATACCTCTACAAAACGGTTTAGCAGTTCCCAAAAGGGTTAATGAACTCGAGAGACAGATTCTGCAGCAGCGATAACACTTTCTCCGTAAGGTTTTTCAGGTCATGTCAGACACACCACTTACAGAGTGTTTACAGCAGGACACACCAGGACACAAACACATACGGTTTCTGTTTGTGTGTGCTATGACTTTGCCTCTAGCCACAGGACATCGAAAGGTGAATTCATATAAAAATATCTGCAAACCTACATAACCTAGTAAGTGCTTGTGTGTAAGGATGTGCTGATATAAATCCCTTTACTCAGATGGTTCAATCCAAGCTATCGGATCCCACAACCAGAGCGTACCCCACACGAAACCTGTAAATTACACTTAGATTTCCAAGGGATTTCACCGTTATTGCTCTGCTGTACAATGGGGAGGCCAAGAATACTCAGTGAAGTAACAGCGTATTTACAATGCTTTGGAATGCCTTTCGTGTTTTATAGACAAACCCATAACACTGTACAACATATTACCTTTATTTTACACACGTTGTCTCACCTTCATCTTTACCGGCTGTTGACCCCTGATAACTGTAGCCTCTAGCCTTTGTGTTTCCAGGGACCTCCACATTACTTTAACAAACTGCCCTGAAAGTTTTCATTGCTCAGCTTTCAAAGCTAGTGCTGCTAGCCTATTGTTGATATTTGTTTTGTTGTTTGCTTTCATAAAAAAAAAAATCTTACTAGTTCCATTGACAAACATCTGAAAAACAGCTCTAGATCTACAGATTTTTAATTAATGGTCTGAAATGAATTTTTAAAAGCAAACGTGGACTATGCCTTCTATGCCAAATTAGAATTGCATTGCCAGCCTTAGAAACGCAGTGATTGATAAAAATTGAACATCCGTGCAGTATACAGCTCAGAATTCACTTAGAGAATGTAATAAAATGCACTCATTTTTGTCTTTCTCTTCTGATATAGATATTCTCCTAACTGTAAACAGCAGGATCTTAAGATCTGTCAGACTTCATGTAGTAATGACAATCTTTTGATTTGTATTAGAATGGGGGGAAGGGGGGTTGCGTCATTTGGCAGTTATATTGCATATCTCATGACGTATTTTCACACTGTGCCAGTTACCTCTGAGCAAGTGTTTATTTATGCATTATGAAACTATTTTCACATTTAACTTTTTAACGTTCCTTGTCTTCAGAAAAAAAAATCTCCAGAACTACCAGGAATTATATGTGTTATGTAATAACTAATGTGGTGAAGTAGACTTTTCATGTGCAGTGCCACACAGCTGTGCCTCTGTACAGTATGTGACAATCAGTGAGATGACCACTGCTAATTCTTTTAGCCTGTGAACATATGTGTTATCCTACCCAGTCCTGTGTGACACATTCTTGGATATCCTGCAGGACATGAATATAAACGTGTTCAAGAACACCCCCGTAAACAAACGTATTTTGAGAAGCCCAATGTTCTCACCTCACAGCTATGCCTCTCAGGTATAACTGTCCAAAAATGCCTACTGGCAACAGAATGTACAATATTGTTTCACAGCTCATTCATATTTAAACTTAAATTGTTCTCTTTTAAAACAGTAGAGCTGAACTTGTAATATGATAAAAGCAGAAAAACAGTTCTTATGATGAGACATTCTGTTCCTACCAAAGCAACCCATTGTTGTCAGACTACAACCGTTCAGCCTTTAACAACACGAACTACACTAACAGCAAGCAGACAGCGACTTATTAAACCTCTGCCCGAGTGCGCTTTGCAGCCAGTATCACATTAGGCACTATCATGTAATTTATCTTACACAAATCCTATGCCAGCCTGGATGATGATAATGACGCCTATTTTATCGGTATTCGGGCAGGTGGCTTCAGTTGGCACGGGGCTGAACTAAAATTAGAAGAAATAGCTCCCCCGACACTATGGGACAATAACAATAACTACATTTTTAAAAATTGCCTATTCACCTTCAGATAAACGAAAAAGAAAAGCTGGTCTGGTTAGCATGCCTGTATTTTAAGAACTACGTGGACAGATGCAACATTCACGTGATGCTACTGTTTTCACAGTGGCTGTACATGTGTATGTTTCCTGTGAACACAAAATGCCAAAAAATGACAGGACATTTCACGGTGTTAATCCCGGAGGAGTCGGTTTAAATAAGATACTGTCATTTGTCATAAGTGCAACTCTCCGCCTGCAAATCTGTCGTGCCACAGAGTTTCTGTGAAATTGTGTATGTAAATGACTCAATCCCATTTTTACAACATGATTGGCTGCGACAAGCAGAATACAGGATCCTGTACCAGCGCATTTCAGTACTGACTGACGAATGTTCTCAAATAAAACTCTTCTCAAATAAAATGACAGAAAATGAAACGGGCAATGTCAAATAAAGCACAAATTACCATTCTTTCATGAGGACGGTATGAGGATTAAAGGAAAGTGACTCAGAAAGGAGTCACGAGTGACAAGGAGATTTGTGTAATGAATACTCACAGGCACGGACCGGATTTACGCGCAGAGCACTGTTGACTGAGAAGCGGAGCAAGAAACCACTATCCGAAAATAAAGTCCGGACACAAGCAAATAGTTCAATAACTCAGGAAATGTCAAGCCAAGTCAAATACAATGTACGAAAAAGTAAAGCGGAGGTGGAATAGGTAACGCAAAAAAAAGTGATGCAAGCAAGGAATCTGGGTCGAAACAGAAAGCAGTGTGGGATGCGTGTCGGTATGTGCCTGTGTTTGTGAACAAGGACTCTGTGTGATCATGGAGTCCTATGGAACCCCTCTGTGCAGACTTGACAGTTTGGCTGTAGTCACTTTTAAAGGTTTTTTTTTTTTTTAAAGGAAATTTGGTTTTAATGTACTCCTGTCTCACTATTTACATATCCTCAGGCATCAGTAAAATAATAGACACACAGACGGACACCTGTACATCTACACGGGAAACGTGGCAAAAATTCAACCCCAAACCCATATTTCCTGTTATCTACTTACGGCAGTTCTCTGCCAACATGTTTAATGTGTCGAGCCTTCGGTGACGTTTAACAACTATGTGGACCTTCCTTTCAAAAGAAATATTACAGAATAAACCCTGAGCTGGATATTTATTAAGAATTATATAGAAAATGAATAATGCAATATATAGTCAATTACCGGAAAACTTGCATAAGCTCAATAATTTTACTTCATTAAATTATTCACAAACATACTTCCAAATATACACAAACTCTTATACATTGTATCACACTATTAAACTATCACAATGTAAATCAGATGATATATAATTAGAACCATGTTTATTGTACACACAGCGCATAGTGAAATTAAAGAAATAAAATGTGCTTAACACCATATCGGACATAGTTCTAATTAAATGCTTAAGCGAATGGGATAAAATGGTGTTTCTTTGGAAACGTTCTAGCATCACAGGGCCAGAAAACTAAAATACATTTTTATGAAATCCTATCCAATTCAGAAATTCAGGTAAACTTATGAAGTCCACTTTATGAAATCCACAAGAAATAATCAACCATGTGTTGCCTCCTGTTGCATAGAAAACACATGTGACTCTTGTGCTGTTGTTATTCTTGGAAAGAGGAACATAGGTAAATGGTAACCATGTACTCATATTTATCTAACTGCTTACCTAAGTGCAAGTCGTAGTGTTCTGTGCACTGTAAATGTCACACACAGTTCATTAATGGATAAAATATGTGCGATGCCTCTATGCTAAGCCTTACCACTACAAAGCGTGTTCAGAACAATGATGGATGTGCAGTTTCTGCCCAAGGTACACCGTGTTGCCACTGGCATGGGAGGACGGATGACACAGACCCGTGTATGTCACCCCCTGCCCCCACCCTGCCACTTCATCTCTACACGCCAGCTCATGTTACAGACAGGGTTCCTCCCCATAGAGAGCCTGGCCAAACATAAACCTGTACCCCCCTGAAACACCCAATTTTTCTGCTCTTCAATTTCACAAAAGTATCCATTCTCTATCATCAACTGTTGACAAAGCCGCTGAAAACATTGTCAGTGCTGGTGGTAAAAATACATAATTAAAGCAGATATGACAAGCTGGGTATGTTTCAGTATTGTTATCACATCAGTCATTTTCACATTTGGGTTGAACAGAGGACACATCCAGTCTACTGATAACATCTAACGAAAAGGCAACAACCCCAACTGGCTCGGTGCAAATTAGTACAACTGTAAGCCGCTCTGACGTTGTGCTGATCCTCACTAATGGTGCTTGTTCAACCTCATCAGTGATACAGCCAGTGTATGAAGCTTCTGCTCAAAACAGTGAATTACAGCATTAATTCAAAGGAAAACACGCATAATAAAAATTCCAAACATTTTTTTCCCCCAGTGAACCACAAGCGCTAATTATACCATAAAGCCACTTACTTGTAAACAACTACTTTTTTTAAAGTAGTCTTTGCCAAGGTATAAACACTTACAGGAGTGCCTGTTGATTTTCGATGCATGTCTCATGGCACCATATTTCTCATATCTTTCTACTATATAAGATAAAGTTGCTATGTTGGTAAAAACATCTTGCACTGTCCTTTGTTGCTGTACTCTTACAATTATGCCCAAAATGTTGCTGTGTTTTCCACTTAAAAGGGACCAGAAGCATAATCCAATTTTGCATCCTAATAACAAATTATTTCAGAAATGAATAAAAAATAAATGAAGACGGAGGCCAAAGGAGCAAATCAGCAGAGAGATGCAGTCCAGCGTGTGGTAAACGCTCTTTGCAACCATGACTGCTGACCTAAGAGCATTTATAATATATGAAACCAGCTTCTCTATTATTAATTAGGAAGAGGGAAAACACTGCTTGATGGTGATTTACTGGAAATATTCCCAGTGTGAAAGTGAACTTCTGCCATCAGCTGTCATATTCACAAAGCAGAAGAATCTGTGCCCCCGGTTGGGCTCAAGAGACTCCTTTTAAACACCGGTGACTCCAGTTTACAGCCAGGACTACCCACTATTTTTCATTTCAATAATATGATCTGAAAAGAAATATCAACAAAAGGCCCATCCGTATATTAAAACCGCAGCCATTTTTGTAAGGGCAACGGGCAATACAAAAAAGCAAACAAAAAAGGTTGCCATAGAAACTATTTTGCAATTCTTAAATGAGAGGTAATTTCAAACTGCATTTCAATATAGGCTTGGTATTGTTGATGCTGCTTTTCAAAAAGTTTTAGGAAGCACTGACTTGGTGTGGAACAAGAGTGAATTGTACTGACCCCGTACACAAACTCAAACTATAATCCTCTAAATGAGACAATGGAAAATGTATTAAAATGTGATGCAAGTTTTAAAAATTAAACCAATTATAGTACATTTTTAGATATTTTAACAAGTCATAAAAATATTTTTTGTCCATGTGGTCTTGAGTACTGGTGTAACAGTATGACTGCTAAATTATATTCCTCAAGGACAATAGATAGCACATTTATCAAAGATATAACAGCCCAAGGATCAATCAATCAGATAATTCAATACAGACCTACAATCTTAACATTTTCCTGACATGAAAAAAATCTATAATAGCTGCAATTTTCACAGACAATATTTTAGTAAAATCTATACTCCTGCTGCAAATGTAAAAACTTGTTAAAGGCACTGATGCTGAAAGAAATAAGAGGTAAACAGACGAGTGACCCAGTGTTCTTGTCACATTGTCACCACATTCTGATCCTGTTCTAGCTTCAGACCACTGAATGTCATATGTAGCTACATTATATGCCTGACATATAAGTGAACATAAAGTGTAACAAAAGCTTTATTACAAGCGAAAATTTGTCTAGATAGGCTGTGATTTTATTCTGGACTATTAGAAAATATGGCTACAGTTCTTCAGCATTATTGATCATTTGAATATCAAAAGTATGTAGCATTCATTAAGAATACACCATGATTAAAATTTTATTTCAGTAATGGCTATGTAGTCAAGCAGTTTATTCAGGACAATGCTGTGATGTACATTATAAAATATATATTTAGACTGAGAAAATAACTTTGTTAGATTAACATATGCTTGCATGACTGGAAGTGCTGCGCTTCAAGTTGATTTCGGGTCCCCAGAGGTTTGTTGACATCCGAAATGTGGAATTTCATGCTATTGTCTGGTTTTAACTTTAGGTGTACTCCTCATGTTAATTATTATAATTTTTTAAAATTATCAACCTGGTACCAATCACACCAAACTGAAGAGGAGCACACCGTCAGATTCAACGCATGATCGCGGCTCCAGAAAGGGCTGAGTTACACACTATCCCCTCCTGTGTCACTTTCAGTACACAAACTGTGTTGTACAATGAAATGAAAAGAAATAAAAACCAACAGGTGACGAAAGTAGTAGCACATTGTTCAGGGAGATGCGGGAAGCACCTCTTGCGGAACACGGCTGAGCGCTGCCCCACTGTGCTTACATTCATTTTTAATGGAAAATAATAAGTAACTGGTAGAGGAACAGAACAGCGAGGTGATCCTGAGTCCCGTGGGCGTCTCCTGCTGTGCATCTAACCCTCTCTGTCTTCTCGTCTCATTTACGGCTCTGTCTGTTTTTGCCAAATTTCCCCCTCCTTCAGAGGCGCCTGCTGCAGGTTTCCAGGAGAGGCCCTCCTAGCTGAAACCCTGCCGGATCTGCAAGCTGCACCGCCTCTCTCGCCCTGCACTTAACGAAGGCTGCCTTTTCAGATTCAAAATTATTTAAAGGGGGAGGGGGGTTGGGGGTGCATGTAATTGTGCATTTGGGAAAAAGCGCGGCTTAATTCAAAATCAATATAAATATGCATCACTCCAAGTCATTATTAGGACAGCATCATTTTGGGAAGCTATGAGGTTTGATATCATTGCCAATGCAAAAATGGAGCCAGAACTTCACACTGAGGACAACAAATCTTAGACACCCTTATGCAGATGTATGCAGCTGAACACATTGACAATTAAAGAAAAAGACTTTCAAGTTTAAAATAAATCAGGAATAGGTCTGAATATTTTGGGCCAGGGGTTTTAAGTGGAGAACATAAGCAAGGTGCTCACCTTTCACTACCAGAGTCCCAGTGCTGCTTGCTACACCAAACTGGTTTCTGGCAGTGCATGTGTAGATGCCTGCATCTGATTTAGACACATTCGATATCCGCAGACTTCCACTGTCCATAATGGAAATCCTGCAGATGAAATGGGTGGAAACTTTAATTAGACAATATAAATGAAAGGTTACAATTCATATTAATAAATAAAACCAACACAAACACAGGGGTCGTGAATATAGGAAACGCAAGGCACCGCCAGAACTCTGACAGGGAAACAGAGCACAAGGAGTCTTTATAAAAATGTTTTAAAATTACTTGTATAAACACAAAGCAATTAAAAACTACAGAGAAAGGCACACATTTAACTGAATGGTATTTTTCTCACAGTCTAGGTACTCCAGACATACATACATACATAAATCTTTTTACGTTTGCAATTATACAGTGACAACAAATTTAATCTGAATTTATTCCAAAAGTATGTAGTTTCAAATTTAACACAAGAACTAACATGCCTAATTACAAAAGGTTAATTACTTAATGGATTTTTACAATTGTAAGGCTTATTCTTATTCTGGCTGCAAAAGCTATTCAAACAAAAGTCTACATTCACATGGTAACTATGGTTACAAATAACTTCTTTAGGTCCTCTCAGTCATATTCTCATTTCTCCTATTTTGTTCATAACTGATGAATGAAAGCTATTTTACAGGAGGGATGAGTTTATGCCCTCCTATTAAGGTAAAGTCATAAGGACAGCAGTGATGGCTGTGAAAGGTCAGTGACCTTTAAATGCATTTTAGAGTATGTCTCCCTCAACTACAAGGAAAAAAAAAAATTAAAAAAATTTAAAAATCCAATGACATTGAGCAGCAGCAGGGAGAGGACAAGAGGGAAGTGACTCATTAAACCGTGAGGTTAATTATGTGATGCTCTATGATTCTGCAAGCTGTGAATATGGTCTACTGTTGAAAAAAGAAGGCTTGCGTTAATTGAAAAATTAAATGACAAACGATGCCAAAGCCCATTTATCTTAAAAATTCAGCTTCACCGCAGATACGTAAGTGCATTTTTTTGATTTTGTTATTGGAAGATCATTTCAGTAACAAGGGTGCTGTGAAAACATTAAGCATAGCAGTGGGTAATATGCAGCAGTGAAGTCACACAGTTTGCAGTTTAAATATCAATGCAGCTTTGTGTGAAAAGCATTAAAGCTATCATGACTGTCATTAATACAAAATGATGCAAATGAAAAGTACAAAATACTACACGTGTGCCGAGCTGTTACACCTTTTCAGTAAATTATTTGCAAATATAAAGACTCAGTTTCAAAAAATAGCTTGACAGCTTCATGAACATAGTTTCCTGACATAAAAGATTAAAATACTTTAAATTACAGAAGCTGCACCTGCAATTTAAAAACATGCAAGTAGTTGATTACAGATGATAAATTTGTTTTTCAGAAGTAACAAAATAATAACAATAAAATAGATTCTAAAGATATGACATCAGCTCTAACACTGCAGGGAAAATACTTGCTCAAACTAGCAGCTAGTCACCAAAACAAGTATTGCCTATTAGAAAAATTATTCTTTTGCAAATGCATTGCATCTCTGGGGACAAAAAAAGAAATAGAGCGAGACAATGTTTAATCTAGCCCAGGATATGACCTGATTTCACACAAATATAAGACAAACTGTGTCGACGTTATATGCTGGTTATGCATATACATACATGCATGTGTGTGTGTGTGTGTGTGTGTGTGTGTGTGTGTGTGTGTGTGTAGCTGCATGACATGTATAATGAGGCCATTATATATAATCACACCTATTTTTTCAAACTTATATTTGAGCCCAAAGGTGTTTATCAGACCACATGACGCGTGTGAAATATGCAAATTCTGACAGTGATTTGAGAGTGAGACAAAAGTTGTCAGTTTTGGTTTTTTCTGTGCTGTTCTTTTTAACCCACTTTCTCAGTCTTGGTCTACCGTACCTTTTTACCCCGTTAACAACATGTCAGAGGCACACAATCATAATGGAATTCCTCTAGGTTATGATCAACAAGCATAAACTGGTGCCTGGTGTTTTGAAAGGAACTGAATTAAACTTGTATCAAATTTCATATAAAAATACAAAACAAATTACAGTCAGTATAATGCTGACATTTTCTACCACAAATTTTAAAATCTTACTAACACCAAAACAAGAGGTACAAAATTGCTTGCACTCTATCTTGCACATAAAATGTACCTATACTAACACCAGTTTATATATGCATACACAGATGCATAAAGAAAGCATAGTTTCCTGTTTCAAGGCCTTGGTTAAAAAAAGCCTTGGTCAAGTGAAAGAGCAGCTCACAGAAATACATATTATAAATTCAGGGTGGATGGGAGAGTTTTTAAGGTACAGTTGCACAGGGTGACGGCCACTGGTTTAAACTTCTGAAGAAGAGACAATTATGCTTAACAAAAGGGGATCCCCAAGCAGGCTATCATCTTCCTCAAAGCGTTCGGCAAGCGCAGGGAGCGTGAAGCCGAGGCAGAAAGAGCAGGGGCACGTGCTGAGGAGCGCTCTTATTTATTCTGCACAGAGATGAAAGACGCGTGCCTAACCGCAACCACCACTTCCATTCTGAAGTGCAAATTGTGGAAAATTACACGATGCCGGGTAAAAGTCTCCCTGGTTACACTCCGCGCCTGTTTTACAAGGCGAAGCCGGCGCTCTCGCTGAGATGCTGTTTCAGGGGATCACAGTGTCCCCTGATGAAAGTTCTGCATCCTTTCATTGAACCGACGCCTATGATTTGGGGAGAAGTGGGGCTAAGAGGGCCGCTGCGAGTTTCAAAAGGAAACGGCACAAACGTTACGATAAGACCATCGTCCAGAATGCAGTTGGGTTGAGACCAAGTACGATCTGAGTCAATACAAAATTGCAACAAATGGAATAATTACTGTATGCTTGCTGTATGGCATTTCAGCTGGGTTTGGTATTCAGGTGCCATCGAAATATCTCAGCAAATAAGTGATGGAATTTATACCTTTACACAGAAAAAGACCATGAAAGGAGCAGTCATAGAAACCAGCATAGACAATAATGACAGAAACACTTATTATGATGCCACTGCTCTTTAACAGAACCTCATAGCCAACAGGTGGACCAAAAAAATCACGGATGAGATAGACACACACGCGTAATTAGAAGTTACAAAACACGGGATGTTTTAATTAGAAAATGGAGCTGTTGCATTTTTGATCACAATTTGAAGGGACTTTCTTTTTGGCATCTGTCTAAACATGAGACTGAATGCTTCACTGGAAGCTCTGAAACGACGGTCTCTCTCTGCTTTGCACGAAAAGGGTAAATAAAATAAAATGGGAAAAAAGAATACTGATCAGGATTACCTTATAGAAATGATTCACTGGCGCATGCACATGGGGAAAAAACCTCTATCTTATGGTGATTTAGAAGAATAATTAACACTTACTAAAGAATATTAAATTCCAGTCACATTCAATGTCTGCAAGCCTTCCGTTTTATATCTACCCCTTAGTGTCATTATTAATGATTTAATAACCCTAATAACCCAGTTCTGCTGCTATTTAGATGCAAAGTCTTATATATTAAACATACATAAACTAAAGAAATTTGAGTTGTGTTCACCCACGTGACTGATGCGTTCATGTCACAATGGAGCAGGCAGGAAGCAGGAACATTTCTATTCTGTCTTCTTGTACACTTTCCCTTTTGGAAGCTCACCTGTTGGTAGGTACTGAACAATGTTACACACTAAAATAAAGTGATAAAAAACTAGAAGCTCATATAATACAAATGCAAGAAGATATCTGTCCTCGACTGCCAAACCACAGTATCTCACTGGCTTTCAAATTCATTCATTCATGTATTAATTCATTGATTTTTCAGCTACTTCTCCTGGTCAGGGTTGCAGTGGCCCTGGAATCTATCCCAGCCACAGGAAGACATAATTCACCATAGACAGCCCAGGAAAATTTAAAGTTGCCAGTCTGTGTGAGAAAACTGGAATAAACCCACGCATGTAGAGGGTGAACATGCAATCTCCACTTAACAGAGCCAATCAAATCCATAACCATGGTGGTATGAGATGACAGCTCTACCCACTGATCCAACATACGTGTTTACTGTTAAGCTATTCTAGAAAATAGAAAGATCTAACAGCGTTCATTAAAACAGAACCAACTGAAATATGCAATAAATTACATTCTAACAACATTGAAAATTAATGCAAAATTAACTGCTTCCCCATTAGTACAAATATGATAAAGCACATAACATTCAGTTATTCATTTAGTAAAAATGTGTGAATATTGTACACATAATGTATGTAAATTTGTGTGAACCAGAAATCTAGTTTATAAAAACAAGATAACTTATAAAGACAGGACACAGTGGAGAAGCATTAGTCAAACCAAACAAGCATGCACTTCTGCTTTGACCTGGAGAAGCATTTGTCAAACAAAACAACCATTCGTTTCTTCTTTGAACTGGAGAAACATTTGTCAAACAAAACAAGTATTCATTTCTACTTTTAATCTTTCGGTCAGGCTTCAGCAGTCACAGCCCAGCAGAAACCCATTCAATTCCAAGGCAGCATTTATGTAATCAAGTCTCTGGGAAAAAATGCTCTGCAGTCATGAACACAAAAGGCTTAGGGTTACACCTGTACTTAATTCCATAAAATCACCAGCAGCACCGGTAAGTTCTTCCTTCCTTTACATGATATCTCCCTGTGGTGCTCCAAGGTATCCTTCAAGATGTACTGGATGGACAAGTGATCTGCAGACGCTGTCTGAGGCACTCAGATAGATTGTCGTTCTGTTCTGCCATGTGCGCATTTTTGAAAAATGACACCAGTTTCCAGTCATCACTGAGATAAATAAGGAAGAAATAACCAAAGGTACAGAAAATGGTGACAGCGCTGTTAGAAGTTTGTGTTCTTACCATTTCAGGGTCTACGTATAGCAGTTAAGTATTTACTGATTGTGTAATAAGTCAGTGATGGAGAAATGTGACATCATTAAAAGTGGATTTATTTGTGGGACAAATTGAATGTCTGGTGGATACGGTCGACCGAGTTGTCTATCTGTAGGACCAGATGTATGAGCGTTGCTCCTGGATTTTAATTGATTTTTAAAAGAGGACTGATAATGCTTCACACCTTAACAGCCATCAATCCACAGTGTCTATGCACCTGACTGATTTATTAAAGGAGGAAGAGATCAGTCAATAATACAGAACCAAAATACGACACCCCACAATACCACCTTATTGTATTGACCATCCTGTAATAGCTTAACACCCCATAAAAATCTTTAGCGAGAAAACGCTTTTCACCTGAATGGATCGAAACCTGTGTGTGAGATACCAGTGGCTGTTATTTGGTGTTTTGTTCAGGGTTATTCCCAAGGAGAATTGTAATCCATGGATTCTCCTGCTCCTCTGACTCCTCGGTCTTGCCTGTCCACTACTTTGTTGTGTGACACTCATTCCTTGCAAAGACCAATCAGCTTCAGCTTGTCTCACATGTGCTTCAGTAGGTCCCAATGAGCTATCGTATATGTTAAAAAGAAAGATACAGTAATTTAATATTCTGCACTGAGACATGCTGTGGATACATATGCACATATGCTATCTCATGAGGAGCTGTTTAGTTTGAATAAAATTATAGAATTAAAGATGGGACAGAAAATAAATGGCATTTTCAGTAAATTATATTAACAGCGTTTTAATAAACGGCTGAATATTTGTCCTCAAAAACTCCTTAAATGGAATACATTGTATTGGTCTTCTCTCAATATTAATATTTAATAACTTTATATAATAAGTATAGCTAATGCTGCACCACTTTCTATCCTTTTTGCCAAGGAGAGTCTGTTGAGAATTTTAAGTGAAATGAGGAAAGACACAAATGTCAATATATTTAAAACAAAAAAACGGAGAGCAGAGTGTAAATGAAACAACACAGAGGACTGGGAAATACAGGAAACAGGGTAGTAGTTCTAGCATGTATTTTTAGGGGTTCACACAAATTCAAAGACACAATGAAAGTCTCTCTCGCTCTCTCTCTCTCTCTCTCTGTCTCACTCTCTCTCTCTCTCTGTCTCACTCTCTCTCTCTCGCTGTCTCACTCTGTCTCTCTCTCTCTCTCTCTCTCTCTGTCTCACTCTCTCTATGTCTCTCTCTCTCTCTCTGTCTCACTCTCTCTGTCTCTCTCTCTCTCTCTCTTTCTCTCTTCAGACTTCAACTTTCTAAAATAATTTTCTCAAATATTCTGATCTATTGTCTGTGCAGTATTTTTCACTAGATGCTACATTTTATCCATCAGTTGAGTTGGTTACTAATAACAGAATTCATTTGTGACATGTTTACAAGATATCTGGTTGGATTTTGACCAGACACTTAGTTAAAAGTGACTAGCAAACCACCATTTAAAACACCCAGGGACCACGGGGACTACAAGCACGTTCGCCATTTACATTATAGATCTGAGTGGCGGCAACGGGAACACAGGACAGCAATAGATGCCATTTTATGTAATTTTGTGCAATTATTCCAAAGGAAAGAGGTTTGCTATTTCAAATGTTGAAAGTCATGTCAAATTACATAAACACTTCTTTTTACTGCTGTTTGCCTCACATATTTTATTCTTTTACCTAAATGCAGTCTGCTTTGTACCAACATATAGGTTGTATTTTCAGTTCAGTCAATACGCAGTGAAACAATGTGCACCCATTACCATATCAGTAAATGCAGTTTGCATTACAGGTAAATATAAATATATATAATATACTTATATATACATACTGCAACATAACTAAAGGGGCACTATTTAAGGTTTATTATTTCCACAATAATTAAAACACAATAAAAACAAAGTTAAAAAAAGTCATTTTAACAGTATCTTGAATTTCTGCAGTTTAGTCCAGTATGATTAATTTTACCCATTTAAGGTATTTGGTTTCTTAATACCATACATAGTGTATAGTTATTTTTTCATGAAAATGGCTGAATGTAGATAATTAATTATGATAGTTCTACTTTTTAAAAATAAACACAATGTACGCTACTGGGGTTGGAAAAACATTAGCAATGTAATGTCTTCACAGTCAAGTCAATTAATCATTGTTATTTATCCAAGATACTTTTATTTCAATTTCCTATATAATTCGTAGCATTACAAATAACACGCACATACATTCTAAAAAAGATGTCCAGTTGCATGGCTTCAGTTAGGAATGATATGGCATGCCCTTGGCAGACGTGAAGAAAACATCAACGTTTTGAACTAGAGGCAAAGTTAAAAGTGGTGAACATACAGGTATTATCCTGCCAAGCACATTGTGTAAAAGCTAAATGGAAAGTTCTAGAAGCAACCACAATTTCAAGCACAAGTGAAGGAAGGACATTACAAGTCGCTAACTAAAGCCAACAGTCATTTGAAATAAGCACATTTCTTATTATTATTTGTCACTCCTAACAATGGTCATTAAAAGACAAGTAGACATCTTACAAAAGATACGACATACAGATATTATTAGTGTCTTATTTGTTCACCTTTAGATAGATAGGAAAGATGCGCTAAACAAAAATTATTTTTCTGTATGCAAAGGCTTATTTAAAGAATTACCAAAACACATGTTTCATCTCTCAAGTACTGCAAATAAATTCTTTATACATGTGATGTAGTTCCAGGGCCATATTAAAACCCCAGTTGGTCTGTGAATATTCCAGCTCAGAGCAACTCTTTCCAAATACTGTCTATAACTGCCACTGTAATAATTTGAATAATAATTATTATTTTGGCATATGGGCACCTTAATGTTTTGGGCCCTGTGGGTGCACATCCAAGTCACCTTGATGGTCGAGGCTTTGTGTAATATACAGCATTACATTAAGTAATTGCTAATTCATTTGAGAGTGCTTTGGTCACAGACATTACACCAACACAAGTAGAGAAAAATCCCTCTGTGCTGGTACATGATTCCTATTCCCACTCTTCTTTAAAGTGTACTTCACAATTCAACTTCAAGTATACCAAACTGTACCATGCAGAATACTACAATGGCAGTTTTTCTTACTGATGATACACCATTTCTTTGTCTTCTCACATCTGTGCACATATATCTCTCTTACAAAAATATCTCAAAATATAAAAGGCAAAAGCACCTTGTGATACTTTTCCGAACAAAATGCTTTTCATGTGAAGAATAATTTTACTGAAGCCCCCCCATCACCCCATCCAGCAAGTGAATTGCAGCTCTACTGGCACCCCCTGACTCTAAATCTGCTGCTATAATCGTCTTCTCATACACCTTGAGGACAGTATATTGTTTTTCTTAGTGTTGACATATTGTAAAAACGGCGTGGTGTATCACTAATTTACAGCTTGCAGCCACTGGCCCCCCCCCCCCCCCCCCCCAACACACCAACCCACCCAAACACACCCCCACCACAACCCCCCCCCACCCCCACCACAAAC
>JABJVR010000103.1:6019629-6050116 GCA_025773905.1 Chitala chitala | reverse complement strand
CCACCACACACACACACACACACACACACACACACACACACACACACACACACACACACACACACACACACTCATTGAGCCGAACTGCTGTGGAGTCCCCATCTTGCCTCCTCAGCTGCTGCATTCAGCTGATGTCATCTAAAGTGTGTCCCTGCAGGGTTGTCTGAGCGAGATAAGACATCCCCTCTCCTGGCTTCCTGCTGAAAAGGCTGTGGCTATGAAGATGGATTACCGAGCTGGTGACACCAGTTCTCCTCCCCCAAAAAGCTCCCACAGAGCACTAATGCAATTAATGCAATTAATCTCGAGCAACAGTGCTTCGGAGGCTCGCCTTTGATTATTTTCTGGCATTGGATGGCACACACCTGTGCTCTTACACACTGCTTCGCATAAAGTGATGACGTCATTCCTGTTTCCTCTGCAGTAATTACTTTAACACCCAGTGCAATTAAGAGCAGTAAGATGATTCACAACAAATTATCTGATAAAAGTTAGTTGATTAACGTTAGTTCGGTAGACCCGCATTTAGAGTGACCCACTGACAGCTTGTTTAGAGCACTACTGGTAGCTACTTACATCATTCTTAGCTTTCATCAGGCCACAGTTCTGACTCTGTATCAACACAGACACAGCCCTTAAAACACAGTGCCTTTCCTTTTATTTGGTAAACACTTCAGCATGTATGACTCACAGAGCCTTCAGCACGTGTACTGATTAACAACACTGATCAGTTACTGAGAACTAGAAGAGTGGGAGATTTAATTGTCACTCAACATCAAAGTTGCTAAGAATCTGTTAAAACGTATACTTTCTGTGGGTAAACAGTGGGAATATTGACAATGTTCTCGGTTAATCCCATGCTATTTTAAAAATCACCTCTGGTCCATAAATTTATCTAGTCATCTGTTTTACAGGTTATTTACAGAGATTCAGTCAGGTTTGGCTGCTTCTCAACACTGAAACGATGAAGGAGGCATAGGTATAGCCCGGACGACACACTAATCCAATTCAGGACTCTGTAAACTATATATATATATATATATACTTTTAAGGAAGTAACAGGTCAGATAATCTGTAACAACATATTCCCCATCATATCGGCCTTTAATTTTAAGAGTTGGGGGAATCAAAGTTTATAATGAATACATTCATTACAAAAAGAATTATAACTGCAATGTGGAATGTCATTTTGAATTATGTAAGACGTATATAACTACTTTTATTTCCCAGCCATTTCAACTTTACAGTGCACCACAAGGACCTGCTAGTACCTGAAGGGTATTAACAATTTAACCTTTATGCTAATGGCCTGTATATGAGCCAGACATGCACAGTTTGCACTAGAGAAAATGATACCCCATGGTCAGCATCTCACAGCTCTAATGTCACGAAAATTTAGAGGTCATAAAAGCCTGCAATGACCTCTCCCTGAGCCAGCATAATGCCTACTTGGGTCTGACCCTGACCATCAGTGCCCAAAGGGTCCTTCCACCAAATACGCGTGCAAACTTCTCCAACTCTTGCAAACAAAAAAGCATGAACATATGCCTTCAGGCAGGGTACAAGGCGACAGCCCTGACACCCCCAGAGAGACTGCGAAGTGCTTGATTAACACCCAGGCTCTGCCCATGGGGGTGCCACTTCTTACACCCAGGAGCATGCCACAACCTCATTTCCACCCCGTGCACCCGCAGGTTGTCGTGCACAGCTTGTAATGGGGTGATGATGTGGTCGCCCACCTTGGGGGGGGGGGGGTAGCCCAGTGAAAGTTTGGGAAGTCTGTGAAAAAATCTCTCATGAAAAAACAAAAACCTGATGATTTAAAGTCCAAGACAAATGTGCACAGAAAATAAATTTCTTTTTAAGTGGGGGGGAAAAAGCAACAATATGACAAAGATTTAGTATCTGGTGCAGCTTCTTGACACAGAAACATTATCATAATTCTTAAAGTAGAGAGTCTATGGCTTTTGCCTTTTATCACTTTCCTGATAGAGAACGGTCCCCAGTGCACCCCCAGCATTGCAGCCACTGCAGTAACAAAAGAATAAACATTGCGCTCATTGTAAGGCCATTTATTTGGCTCGAGATGGTGTACCTTTGGCTCTCGTGAAGCGCCTCGCTCCCTTTCCTCCATGATATCATTCCCCGGGGGGACATCTTTGGCCTGCACTCAATCAGCACATCGCCGGCCTCTCTTGCCAGGATGTGCGTCTTAAGTAGGTTTTGGGAGAAATCTGGAGCAACAGCTTAGGAGGAGAAGAAGGTGGGGGAGTGCGGGGGGGTAGGTGGTGCATTAAACAATTATGCCAAAACCTCTCGTCAGCACCTTGAACAAACGTTGCTAGGTATTGCGGTTTTGCATTTGCTGAGCTCCCCGTCCAAAAACCGAAGCCAGAATGTGACCATGTGAGGGTCTTGCGTTGGAGTTAAAGAAGACTTTTTAAAACACATTAACAACTGATTAAAACTGAATAGTTTGAGCGTTGGAGAACGCATTTGTGAAATGAGGTGCTCTGGCGTAAAATTCCCCGATGGTTCACAAAGTTCACAGATGTTGATACCTGTGATGAATGCGTCCTCACCCCAGTAGCATAAGCTTTAAAGAGAGGCATCTGCGATCTAAAACGGCAGAGCTGTGGATGTGCACATGTTGCACATCTAATTAAAAGCATTTCACATTGCAGGGAGAACAGAAAAATGGAAAATGTCACGCCCTTCTTTTCTTCCTGCTCAAAGCAGCCTTAATTTTGGGGACTTTGTCTTCTTTTAAATGAGGAGCTAAAATGTTATCAGTATGCAGAAAGCCCAGCTAATATTTTTTAACATAAATATACATTACATTAAATATTAAATATGCAATGTTTTCAGCAGTGAATAACTTATGTTCCAGCTCAGGCTACAGTCTGAGATTAATGTGTATTGGTGAGCTGGAGAATTTCTGTAATGGGTGGCAGCACCCTGGTCAGACAGGGGCACATCTGTTGGAAGGTGTTCCTAGTGTTACTGACTGCGGGGTGGAGGACATAATTTGGTGCAGCACATCTGACTGGCTGAAGTGGAAGTAGGTTATAAGTGTTTGATCACAGGGCCCCTTGTTAGGAAGGTGGGCGGAGCCTGCTGGTACAGTACACATAAACAAGCCTCGTGCAAATACTTACCTATCACTCGTATCTCAGCGTTGGTGTACACTTCTCCGTGCTTATTGCCGGCCACACACTGGTACATCCCAGCGTCTGACAGCGTCAGCTTGTTGATTGACAAAGCCCCATTAATAACTTGAATTCTCTCCTTTAAAAAAAGCACAAAGTTTCTATTTTTGGTTTAGGCTCTTCATTTGGTATATGTCTGGTTATTTTTCTTAAAACTGCACTTTTGCCAAGCATGACAATCAGAAGAATTGATAGCTATATGTACCAGTTATATAGATCAGTCAACATTCACCATGTACTGTTCATTTTTCCGTCAAACACTGATATAATATATACACTGATATAATACATTTTAATAATGCACTTTGTGCATCAGAACAGGCTGTCCATAAAACTTGGTTTCTAACTCTATTATAGTATAGCATGGTATAGTATGTTTACATTTTCTAGGCATTGCCCAATGATAAAATCAACAAGATTAATAATTTTACACATAACCAAAACACACAAGTAAAAATTCATAACATTTTTTGAATACGATTCATGCAAGACAATAAAAACATCATTACTTATTATTTCACAGTCTGTTGAGTGTGTTTTACAATATTGTAAAATAATCTTAATTAAATATAAGCCTAAAGTTGAATATAAAACTGAACATTTTGCTCAGATTCTTAGAATCTGCAGGTAAAGAATAAAGGTGGAACTGCAACAAATAAAAGCTTATGAGCTTTTATTGTCATTTCTGCTGTTCAAGTGATTGAAGTGTCCAGGGAGCGCTCCAGAGAAATACGACTTGAAACAAGCAAAGGACGTTATAAATCTAGATATTCATTATCCAAGATGGAAGAAAGCAGGGTGGCAGAAAATGATTGTAATCAATCTCTTGTGTGTTTATGACACAGAAATAAAGCCTTGTTCTATCCATTTTCTTTAAACCGCTCATATTCTCTCTAGCATGGCTTACAGTATATAGCTTCAGGAAGCCCTGTCTTCATATTAGGAATTCTCTTGCAAAAAGAAACTCCACCCCTAGTAAAAAAAAAAAAAAACAAACAAATCTACCAAAGTTACCATTCATTTAATGCAACAAAAACTGTTTAAAATTAAATGATACTGCTAAGTCCATGTGAAATTCACTTTTACCAATACCAATGTGAACATGTCTATAGTATATGGAGTCAAATCAAAGGTCAATCAACGATGTATTATGTATAAACATCTATCAGAAATTTCATGGTAGTCTTGCTAATTCCACTGCTTTGTCTTCTCATATTCCTGCAAGATCACTTCTGGACCATGAGATAAAACAACTACATTTGAGCTATGGAGACCACTGGAGAGCAATTACATAGAAACGAATGGGTTGAGCCTTACTAGCTAACAATGCACTTGTACGTCAATAGAAATGCTTAAAAACCAAATGTGGGTTACAGTTTGCAGTTACATTTACGAACCTCTACACATTTAAAAAGCCATTGTTTAAAACGTCGACTTTTAACTTGGCTTCACTTTTGTAGTAGATTTCACATAGGATTTCCTCTTGGCTCGCCCTTGATCTTTCCTGTTCCGGGGGCTTACCCGTAATGTCATTAGAATGCAGTTCCTGAGGGCCTTTGAATGGCTATGTCTCTAGTCAGAAAGGATTAAGGTACTGTCACATGAAAAGAGAAGCTGTCCTCACGTTGGTAATCCTATGTTTGAACAGGCTTCGCCTGGGCTGATGCGCATGCAAGGACGTAAACATGCAGGGCAAAAGCACCTCCTGGCAGATGAGACGAATCATGGTGCACGTTGGTCCTCAGGAGGAGACACTCAGCTTTACAGCTGCCATTAATTAAGCATGACGTTCCCCCAAAATCAGCGGTTTTTCACTGAGACCTAGAGGAGCCATCTGTGTGCCTTATGTTGACTTAAAGTGACTGGCAGTGCTGCTACTACTCACGCTACCAGGTCAGTTAGTTTGAGAGAACTCAAACCCAACAAAAGACCACATGTCCGACATCTGATATTTTAGCTCCGCGAAGGGCTGAAATGTTGACTGCCCCTTGCACTTTCAAATATTTTCTAATATATTACCTGCCTTGAATATGTATACATATAAAATATATGTAAACGAATTGTATTCAGTTACTGTTATCTTAATTTCTCTATAACTCTCATGTTTTCATTGCATTTATTTGCTATAAACTGGAGACAGTTAATATTTCATGCCTTTATTTTAATGTGTGGTGAAGTAAGCACACAGGAAGGAGAATAATGGCGATAGATTAGCGTAAACTGATCAGTTGTATCTCCATGGCAACTGATCACTAGCCCTAGGTTAACAAGCTCCTCAAGTAAATAGACCCAGCTGGGTCTAATTAGGTCACTGTCCTCTCTAATATGTAAAAGGGTCAACTGGATAGCTAAATAAAAAAGGCCGCAGGAGGTACCATACCCATTGTCACCATGTTGTCATGTTAGTTTTCCATCCAGATGTGTTTAACAATCTTAGTAATTTTCATTCTCAGTTTTTCAGTACTGCTTTATTTGATGAAACTGTACTGTTACATTCTTCTACAACCCCTTTTCAAAGATCCCAGTTCCAAAATACATCAGTCTCTTCACACACACACACACTGCTGTGTCCTGTTATATACAGCCAAACATGTGTGTGTGTGTGTGTGTGTGTGTGTGTGTGTGTGTGTGTGTGAGTGTGTGTGTATGCATTCCTTTATTTAAATGCTCGTTTTTTGAGATTAGCTTTCCATATGTATGTAGTACTTAGTCGAGACTGAAGCAGAATTTACATGTTGATGAGACATACACATTATAAAGTAAAAACACTGAATTAAATAACTTCAATATGTAAAGGCTGCTATTTGCTCATAAAGGATATTTGAAAACATGGAAATGAAACATGCCTTTTGAACATATCTGACATCCATTTCAAAAATAGGCAGTAAAGAGAAGGACGTCAGCAGCCTTTGCCATAATGAGTAACAACAAATGACACAGTTTCTTATTGCTGTTCCCACTACATCAGTGACCTTTTGTGGTGAAATTGATTAAAAGCTGCACATGTTGACATTTTGAATATCACGCTGATTAATTTATCCAAGTGCGTAGACGGTTCCCAAGTAGATTGTTCTCACAGTGATGCCGGTAAATAAACGTAATCTAGGCCAGTGACCTTAGTGCTTGAACCTCCAGTGTTCTTCAAGGTTCATGCCGTGTCATGCTTTCGGCCTAATTTTTTAATGACCAACCGGTGGCTTTTTTGTATAAAAACAGAGATCTCACTTTGGTTTCTTGCTGCTAATTGCACAGGCATAAAAATGGGGTTCCCTTCTCTGCCAGTCACTATGAAACCAACAGCTCACGTGGCAAACAGACAGATTTATAATTTATCAAAGAAAACACGTCCAAACTTCTTTTTTTTATAAACTGTTTTTCACAATACAAAGACCAGACAGACTGTTATATATCCAGAACAAAAGCCCATTCTAATCTCCTTTAAAGAGGAAAATGAAGCCTTTTTAGTGGGCAGCTGCAAGCTGGAATTTTCATTTCTTGCACATATATAACATTTGGGGATTGACTGATATCCACTGTATTGTCTGTGACCATTCTGGGTAATGAAGAAAATTAACATAAAAGTCTGTTTATTTACTATGGCCCATGTGGTGGCTGGAACACAGCGTCAATCTTCTGCAAAGAGCCTGGCCTCAATGCTCCACCAAGCTACTGGCGAAAGTTCCAAGGCTGGAAGAGTTTTCTGACCGACAACACCAGTCCTATCTGAATCCACTGCAGCCATTTAATTTAATTTCATTTCCAGTAATAAAACAAGCAGCACATTCTTACAGATAAGCAGCCATCTTCTGTGGTTTTTTCACAATAAATAGGGAAAAAAAGGGGGATACTAAAGCAACATGCATTTATAAGCATTCTCGATTTTCTCCCTTAAGGGGATGCAGGATTAATGGCTGCACTCTGAGAGGAGAGATTTAACTGAAGATTATTTTGGGCCTTGCATCATCCTGTTTTAAAACTACCATAAAATTGTTTGCTTGTTTGCAATTTGGTTTTAAAAACTATTAGAATCAGAAGCGCAAAGGAGATATTTCAGCCAAATCTAAATCCTCTTAAATGCTGTGCAGGGAAACTGAATAAAGTAAAGGCTTTTCTGTACATAAATAAAGGTTAGCTACACTAAACACTGTTATTTTGTCTCAAGAGTCTGGCCTAAAGTATTAAACATAATGGGGAGAAAACACTTCTCAACAGGAACACAAACACTAGCTATGTAACAGTAATTTGTTTCTATAATGTCTATAAAAGACAAATAAGTTGCATTAATTCTATTGCCTTGCACAAAACATATATTCCGAGTTAATGTAAGCTACTAAGCCCCCGAAATAAATGAAAAATATAACCATTCCATAACGGTGAAGTGTACCTCAAAAGCGTTGACCAAACACATCGAGAAACGTGTCATCTTAGTCATGGTTTTCCACTCCATTCTCTCCTATCTTACAATCAACTGAGCGTATCTTAAGAATTGAGACATTCCAGTACAATACCTTCAACACTTCAGAGGTACAAAAATAAACATCTGAAATTGCACCTGCGGTGGGACACCGGAAGCAGGAAGATGAACAACATTACTATGATGCTTTGCCCTGACAATCCAACGTAATTTACAGATATAAATTCAGGGAGAATTATTAGACAATATTCTATCCGAACTTTAATTTTCAAACACACAAGTGGGTTTTAGGGTAATACCACAAGATGGGACTCATTGACTCACAGTTAAGACAATCAGAAATAGTAAATTATTTACTATCCTTACTCATTATTCTTATTATCCTTAAACTACACTAACTGTTGCATTTACTTTGCAAAAAGATCCCATTGCCTGTGCTTTAATACTGCTGCTTCTGTAGTCATAGTTGTAGAGCATTCTAGCACTTGGTATGTTTAAATTCAGAACATATTACAGTACACATTTGCATAACTATTATGATGACATATTGTTATACGGCTGGCTTTCCAGCTACCCTATAAATTATTTTTCAGTACAAATGACAATACAGCAACAGCATTGCTTCATAATACATGCGACCATTATTATTGTAATGACCAGCATTTACAATTGACATTTGCAAAAACTGCCATTGCTTATCATAGACGATCATTTTCACTACAGTTCCTCTGCTGCAGCACTCTCTGATCACACCGTGAAAGTGAGCTTCTCAAAGGACTAGCATGCACAGAGACATTATGTGATTAATTACTGTAAATATGCAAAGTGGTAGGATTAATTTTCCCATCTTGCTACCGAATCCACAGAAGCAAGGAATATATACCAGCTGTATACTGAGAACTTTTCCAGTAATAGGGGAATTCAAAGCCCCATCTGATAAAAATAATTAAAAAACCAATTCATCAGGCTATGAATTAAGCACCCTCTACCTTCTGTCACAATTTCACCAGTTCAAAAGTTTTAGAGTTTTCTCTGACTGCACAGTGTTTTAACACTGCTACCATTTTGTCTGTTACTGGTTATGTGTGGTGCTTGTAGCACTGCTACAATGTACAGACAGGTTTAAGCCCTCCATTCATGTTGACCCTTGTGTCCACCTGACCTCGAAAGATTCCAGAGGCTCTCCATTCTTCATCCACCTGTAGGACGGCTTGGGTTTCCCGCTGGCTTTACACTCCCACAGAAGACTGTCATCAATAGGCTTCTGTACATCTTCAGGTTTCTCTGTCAGGTGTGGGGGGGCTGTGTTATACAAAGAGGGAGACTCGGTCACCCTAACGGACCACATGAACACATCCATGACTGGGGTCCCTCCCAAACTGGAAAGTATCACTGCAGATAAAAACTGAAAAGAGGAAAATGAGAGGTCACGGTGCTGGTGTGTCACAACTGATGAGCTGCCAGTTCAACAGCAAAGCCTGCCGGTGCATGCGGAGTGCCTACACTTTCATTTTGAACTTTAGCACAGAAGTTCAAAGTTTTGCTTGCCAGACAGAGGCATGAACTGTGTCTTAACAAAAAAAAATCTTCTAGTGGTAAACTAGTGTGGGGAAAGCAAAAGTTGCCAGTTATAAACAAAAGTCGAAAATGCCGTTTATTGGTTTTTGTAGTGAGACCCTTCACAGTCTCCCCATACATGTGCGGATTTGCTCTGGTTGCTCAGAAAAATAAATATTTCTGGGCTTAAACTGGAAGATGCACACACAGCACCCTTTGAGCTCCCTTGGTCTGCCTATGAATACACCATTTTGCATTTTAAATACAACATCAACAATACTCTGCTCTAGCACCGTAATGGTGTTTGCGTTAGAGCTCAGTTCTGTGAGACTTCAAACGGAGGGTCCAAATGTATGTGCACTTGCAGAGAGAAATGAGACTCTTCTCCACAAACACCAAATCCAAAACAAATCGTCACAAGCACATACCCCCTTTCTCTCGCCACAAGTGTTTTCCATTTAAGCTGGAGGACATTATTTACCGATAGTAGGGTCTTTGAGTGAGGAATAAATAATAGAAAATAGTTTAATGTGCAGAATGAGTTATTCCTGACAGATGACAGACTGACTCATAGATTGTAAGGGGGTGAGCCAATTGTAGAGAGTGCGGATAAGGAGGAAGGAAATCAAGATATAAATCACAGAAATAAGCATTTCTCAAACAGAATAAGAATATGGTGGATTCTATACACTTCAAACTGAAAACATTATCAGCCCAGTTACCTCACCTCAACTGCTACAGATGTTCTGGTTTTTTAATGTCTTAATATTTCGCTACTTTTTTTGACATGCTTGCTGTATTGAAAGCAGACTTTCAGTAATAAAGCAGGATATGAGTTTTAAGCCCATAGAGTCCATTTGAGAGTTATCGCAACATGATTAATTACCGTGTCTTCTGGGCTGTAATATATGAAACAGAAGTAAAAGGGAGAGGAAGTGTTTGTATAAGATGAAACGCTTTTGCATGACGAATGAAACTGTGGCACTCTTACACCAGACGATAAAGGATGTGTTTTATCATTAAGATGTCCATCCTGGAATGACATTGTATGAACCTCTAGTTCAGGGGAGCTGAACGTTTGCCACCACATTTCATAATCACAATAATAATAATAATAAAAAGCACAAGGCTTAAAGTACTGTGATATCATTACAAAAATTACAGACAGGGAGAGTTTTACTAAAATGTACTTTATAAATCAGATCCTATTTTGTAACTAATCTGGATAAAGTAGTCAGATATAAGCACTTTCATTTGATGTGATTTACAGATTAAATGATCTGATTTTGAGAATAAATGAAAGAAATTAAATAAATGTTCACAGTGAGAAAATGTAGGTCAGCAACTACAAATTGCATTTTATCTCTTTCTGAGGTTATGCAATGAAATTCTAAAGTTATTATTTATTTAAACAGGAATCATCCCAAAACCTCTTTAATGAATTCAAGCAATTGAAAACAAGTAAAAGTGATAAAACACGTGTAATCTATTCAGCAGGTTTAAACCCAGGACCGATAATGCTGTCAGTGTAAAAGTGCTGCTGTTTTTCATTAAAACACATTAAACTCATGCACCTTACTCGTTGTACAGATCCCACCTTATAATAATTACTGTGGGAATGCTTGTGCGCATCCCAGCTATGGCACATTTAACTGCTCTGAGCCAAAAATCATGCTTGATGAAAACGATTCTGCCATCTGGCAGATTCCTGCACTATAACTACACACAAGGTCACACTGAAGATCACTTCCCAGTTGGCGTGACTCTTTCATTGTAGACAAAAATATCATCACAACTGACAAGCCCTCATAACACAGAGAAAGTAGCTTCTGTGCAAAGCAGTTTATCACCAACTGCTCAAGGCGTAAGCCCACTTTAGTTTATATTTGATGGTTTTCGGTTTGAAGAAATCTGACACATCCGAGCTTCTGCTGGTCAAATATTTATGCTTTGCAAGTTCACTTACCGTAGAAAGTTAGCTTTCCTTTAACAGTGTTCCTGCCCCTGGAGTTCTCTGCCAGGCATTCATATAAACCGGCATCTTCTTGCTGGAAATACGGGATTTCCAGGACACAGCTGGCTTTCTTCAGGTTCACCTTCCTTGAAAAAGGAATGCCATCCACTCTTCTCCAGCTTATAGTGGGGACTGGGCTGTTTAAACATTAGTGTATAAAGAAAACCTTACCGCACAGAAATGCAGAAATGTAGCACATCAGTGTTCAGGATCATTGAACATTACCTTTTAACCCTGGATTCCTCGAAACCTTGTTTTTTGCCTTTTCAGACACAAAAACTGTGATCTAACATGGATTTCATGCAGTTAAATGATGTACATTCCCCACTACAGTCCCCTTGTTTGAGTGACCATAGTTTACAAAATTTCAACTAAAAATACAGTTGGATTGGATTTTTATTATTTGCTTACATAAGTATATATGTATGGTGTATATATATATATATATATATATATATATATATATATAATAAAACAATGTCTATGGACATATGAACAGTTTAAAGCATAGAAAGTAGAAAAAAACCCTGGTTTCACGTATGTGTACTATAACAAACTATATGGCAATACATTAGCTGAACTGGCTAGTGTTGAGTACTATTTTAACCACTTCACCCAGTTCCTGCAATGTTTGTTCTGACATACAGCCACAACAGTGACAGGGACGTGTACAAAGCGAGTAGCGGGCAGAGCGGCAGGACTCTGTAGAACGATCTCCTTAGCGTAATTCACGTGCTTATTACAGCACCTCAGTGAACAGTAGGAAAAAGATACAAAAAATCTTATGACAGCAGAAAACTTACTTTCCCAGTGCAAAACACTCAAGCTTTGCAGTTGATCCTTTGGCTACCGGGACGATTTCAGGAAACTGAACTTCTATCTTGGGTTCATATTCCCCCATCATGCCTGCAGGGGTCAAAAAAAAAACAGCACACCGCCCACGTGACGTACTGCGCACACATCATGCAAGCTGTGCGTTCTTTGTTGCACCTCAGCTACATAATGGGCTGCTGCAGACTTTGAGACCATGTTGACAGGTGTCTTCATGCTGGATTTTTCTCATCACATTCCAGTGTCCTGAGCCAAGATGAAACCTCAGATATAGGAATAAGAGAAAGGTTTTTTTTGTTTTTCCTATCTGCTTTCATCAGATGTGTTTTGTGAGCTGTGCATTATCTACACTGGCTGTTTGGTAAAGGAGAGGTAATGCAGATCCTTATCTAGATCACCTAATGCAATCAGGAAAGAGGAATGCTGCTTTCAGGGTAGAATAAAGCAGGTGTAGTGGCACACAAGCCTTTTAAACTGTGATTACCTGGCAGAAGACAAGCCCCTCTATGTCTCATGTGCTGGTGAGTGTAATTGGGTTTCTGGTACACAATGAAACAGCCACAGGTACCAGCAAGGGAATGCTTTACCTTTTAATTACAGCACACTTAAAAAAATTAATATATAAATCCTAAAATAATCTATCTAAAACTTTACAGGGTGAATGGTTAAATAAAGTAAAAGTTAATTAAAATAAAGAATAATATACACACATACATATAGCGGTTTGTACAAGGGACGCACTTAGCACCCTGTCACCGCTTTAGAAATACCTCTTCTGGCACAGACAAATGGCCCCATTCAGACCTGAGGACAAAACAACGCGGACACACAAACGGTTCTGTGGCCTTTCACCCAGCTGGACACACTCTGCTTTTCACACAGCTGATTCCACAATGAGATTGTGACTCTCTGTGGCGCGTGACCCACTGAGTTAGATTCGCACTGATTTCGCTTCTTTTGTGATTGTTTTTATTTCAGGTGGGAAACCTTTGCAATTGCTCACCATTAGTCAGTTTTTTTCTGTGGCAAATCAAATAAAAGCAGCTTTTAAAACCTGAAGCTGCTTGCAGACTGACATGCATAACTCCCTCTGTGGTTTTATATGTGTAAAGCTTAGTTTGGATGAAATGTAATTACAGGATTATCCTGTGCTGAAACAGTGGGATTAAAAGGGCTGTAAATTTGGAACTGAATATTAAAACATTCACTCTATAATAAAGACATATATAAAACAAAATCAGAATATAGTCTTATATAGTATTTACACACATTTTATATATATAACCTATTAACTCCAAAAAACATCAGTTCTGATATATAATACATAAAATATAATACACATATTGGATAAAACAATGTACTAGATTGAACTCATTAAAGAAGCAATTCAGAGTAAGTGAGTCTTAAGATGTAATTTGAATATGTTTAGACAGTCAGTGTTACAGATGTTTTCCGGGGAAAATTACAGAGATGGGCAACAGTGTGATGAGACTCTACAGTGGTCAACCAGGCAGGGGGTGTGAAGAGGAGACCTGATGTGAAGGATCAAAGAGTGCGAGCAGGGCTGTAGCTGTAGCATTGTATGAGTTCTGAAAGGCAAGGTGGAACAAGGTTATGGAGCACTTTGAAAATCAATAAGAAATTTGACAGGGGAGTGGAGCTGTTGAAAGAAAGGGGCGATGTGTTGTATACAGGGGATCCGGGTTACAATACAGGCAGCAGAATTCTGAATCAACTGAAGTTTATGGAAGAGCTCATGTGGGAGACCAGATAGAAGAGAATTATAGTAATCATTGCAGGAGGTGACCAAGAGAATGAACACATTCCGTGAAAGAGAATGGCAGTGATTTGCGGGGTAAGGGATGGGCAAGAACAAGCAATGCCATGAAGATGAAGTGATGTGGTGACGCTTTTTACATGAGATTGAAAAGACAGGATGCTGTCGAAGATGATCCCAAAAATCTTAACTTGAAGAGAGGGAGAAATCACCTGTGAAGAATGAAAAACAGTCTTGGAGAGAGTAGCTTTAGAACCTGTTAGAAGGGCCTCTGTCTTATTGCTACTGAGTTTGGGAAAGTTGGAGGAAAACCAAGATTTTATTTAATAAAGGCTGCTGTCGAGTCAACTCAGAGTCCCACATCAGCTGGCATTAATAAGTCGTTCTATAATCAGTGATTATTTAATTTTCATCCTGTAATTTTCTGCTATTCTAAAGCACAGTAATATTTGTATTTCCATCTAATATGGCACAGGTTGTGACTATAGAATAGAAGAAAAGAATAGAATTCCTTTATTGCCATTGTACAGTTAAGCACAATGAAATCTCTCCATAAGTGAGAACCACAGGGAGGTAGACATAGACATGTAAGGTGCTTAAAAAAGTAATATACAAATAAATAAAGTAATATACAAATAAATTACTAAGGTATATCTTTTGTATATTTAGTATAAATAGAAATATACACCAGTATACTACTATCTACTATGACATACTAGTATACTAAGTTATACTAATATACTAGATGATATACTGGAAATAAAAAAAAAACTGGAAAGTAATATACGAGATAAAAAAAACATGTCACCGCATGAACATATAGTGCAAATCTAGGACCTGTGCAAAATACAGCAGACTGTGCAGATTTGTGCAAAGTGCATTATATGTTTATAATCACATTTTTCTGTTTGTGAAGAAAAATCAGAAAACAACAAACGAATGAATGCAAAACGTTGTGCTCGTCAAAATGGCCGAAGCACCTTTGTTTCGAACTTTGGGGATCCTCATCGGCTATGCAAAGGGCGAAAAGCAGCTAACAATCAGATCATTCTTAGACAGATGACCTTTATATTCAAAGCCCATCGATCCGGCCCACCTACAGGCACCACTACACATGTAACTAGGTTATCTGTATTTTGTGCCACTCAGAAACAACAGCTAATTAACCTTTGAGTGTAATTTGTATTCTTCAAAATTCAATGGCCTACTTCTCAATGTTTTTCTTTTTGCAGAGATTGACTTTTGTAGGTTAACATTTTGCCAATGAAACTTTTCAGACAGTTCAAGCTTCTGTTGTGTTTTTAATGCTTGGTTCTTTTGCCAATCTCTGAGGTTTTTCACCTTCCTTCTTGTCAGGTTTGAGATAAAAAGAGAAAAAAGTCACTAATCAAACTGTGGCGTAATAAGGAGTGGAGAAAAGGAAAGAGATAATGGTTCGAACACCGGCTGTATAAAGTTAAGGGTGGGGTCACTCTTACCGTCCGTGCGAAGCACCAGAGGGGTGGGGGGGCCCTGTACCCATCCCTTTGTCACCGTGTTGGTCACCACGCACGTGTAGTTTCCCACATCGGAAGGCTCCACCTTTGCGATGTACAAGTTCCCTGTTTCCTGTGACACAAAGCGACGATCATCTTGTTTCACAAATGTGGGGTATTCATTGAAGATCCAGGAGTACATTAGTTCTGGAAGGAAGAAAAAAACATTGTATATGATAGTACCAGAATCAGGAATATTGGCAGCAGAGGTCCTTAAACATAGCAGGAAATACTTAAACATTCAGACCTTGACTTTCTTTAATATCCTTAAATAATGAATTTCCTCCCTGGAGAGACATTTTCACAGGTAGCAAATGTGAGTGCTTTCCTGACTCTGTTTCATCGTATTAAGATGAAAATGGGCTATCTTCAAACTCATTAGAAACTTTTGCGATTAGCTGGCTTCCTTTCAAACAGAAGAGAAATACTCACAAAAAGATAATACTTTTCTGTCCAGTGTTCCACACAGAATACTATATGACCTCTGAGTATTGACTTTGAGGGAGGCATTTGTTTCGCCTTTTGTTCCAAAGTTTTTCTTTTGTCCTTCACTCTTCGACGGCTGTTATAACTAAAGGCTGAAATATAAATCTGATGTCCCTTTCTTTCACTGCAGTCAGGTGGGCTCCAAACTCACTTATTTAGTTAAAGATTTATTTGCTTGCTCAGATGTTTGCATTTATAGCACCCTTTTGCATGCTCATTGATAATTTATTATGTCAAAACACAGTTAAATTAATTTGCCGTTCGGTACACGTGCCTCGCGGGGCTATCTGTTTACGCAGAGCAACGCAGGAGACGACCCCGCCATTTCAGTGAGAAATGGTGAGCATGAAAATCAACCAGGCATTGTCGTATGTACAGCTCCTGCAATCCAGAGACTTACTGCTGCTCCTGGGTCTCAGTCTCTGCATGACTGCACTGCTGACACACGGACTGGGGTTCCATCAGCAGGACTCCCTTCCTGTCCTGAGGAGACGAGGCCACTGCACCCCAAGAGCCAGTGGGAGTCAGGATCCGCCCCACCAGGTGGAGTCATATTTCACGGGGTCGCCTGGGAGAAGCTGACTTTTTTACTTGCGAGCCTAGTCGAAAACGCTCCATGATGTTTTACTTTCCAGGCGCTCTGACTTGAATTATTCTAATCAAGAGCTCCTGAGTTCTGAAACTCCTCTAATGAACAGGCACGTACAATTTCCCCTGCTGTGCCTAATCAAAGCGAATCGCTCGTTAACGGGCTGGTAATTAAACAAAACAGTCTTGGAGGACTCCTCCCTTTGCTCTTCCTATCTGCCTGGTCATTTATCATAGTGTGATTCGATCCGTGCTGCACTTTCCCCATTACTCTGTGAAGACACTGAAGAAAGAGCACTTCACAACTGATGAAACTTCTGGAACAACCTTTGACTCACAATGACAGGATAGGTGAAAACACATAACAGCTCTGCAGGTAAAGACCACCTGCCTCAATCCCAATCAAATAGACAATACAGCATTTAAGATCATTTAAATACAGCTAAAAACTATTTGTCAGTGGCTTCCACTTTTTATTCAACAACATAATTACACAAAGGATATTGACTGTAACCGACTAGTAGGCCAGTTTAACGTGGGTAATTGTAAAATACAGAAATTTCAACTTGTTTGGAAAAATATTCTTCCTTTGGAAATATACAACCAAGTGTTTTGCCATGTTAAAGGTAAGTAAAAGCATTTGAAATGCAGTTTGATACAGTATGGAGAAAGTTTCAACAGTGGACCATATCTGTTTGAATTCTGAACGTATTTGCTTCTTATTGCACTGGCATGAACAATTGAAATCATTACTCAATTTCATTTGTAGCCCTGTTCTTCAAGAAATTACTTACGGAATAGGATTTCCAAAGTCAATATAATGACAAGACACTAATTAAGAAATCTAAGTTTGAAAAAAAGGATTGCAGTTTAACTCAGGTATGACTCAATGTTCCGCCATTTCTTTGTAAGTCCTGACTCACGGTAATAAGAGAAATGACATCTCGGTAATTTTCACCAGTGCGACCTATACCATTTTCAGCTTTTTAAGTGAAAAATTCTGAAGCTAAAATCAGGGCATCTTACAGCATACTTAATAATGTGGAATTATGCTTGTAACCAAAAGACTACATTATCAAACCTCAGGAGAGAGTCTGTTTTACTACTCTTGCCGGGATATTTTTGTTTCATGTTTCCATGTACATTAAAGATTATATCATGTTAGGTGTTCTGTGAAGAATGCTTTGTTCCTTTTGCAAGAAGGAGAAGGCAGAGTTTACAAGAGAGGTTTCTCTGTGCAAACCACTAACTAGAATCGAGAATGTCAGCATGAATGAATAGCAAGCAATGAATGAGCTTTCACTCTGATTCTGCAAGCTTAATGAAATGAAATAAATTCTTAACTGTCATTTTGTGAAATTAGCAATTACAGTTTTATTAACTTTTTTTTAACTAAGTCCTCTGGGTACATGTTCTTCCTTATTCCATCTCCAACGTTATGTCTGCCAGGAGGCCCTAGGTAGCCTGAATCATGTCCCTTGAAGCCCAGCTGTCTTTTCACACTGTAAATCGGCTTCTGTCATGTCAGGGGTCTGGGTGCTGACAGGAAGAGCAACACTAGAATGACGCCTTCAAAACAAGTAGCCAAGGGCTTGTGTGAATGACATGGACCAGATTCAGACTATGATCATGACTGATCATAGTCAGCCTTCAACAGACTTTCAAACAATAACTGTGATTAATATACAAAAAAATATATATATATATATAAATCATTTTTCTTTATTAAACTTACTTTCAGTTCAAACCAGATTTCTCTGCTTGGACAAAGTGCCATTGCCCTAATGCAGGTTAATAAGTTGGCGATCTGTGGACAGGATGTGGCCTCTGAGTCATTTTTACTGGCCCCATGATTGGTTCTTAACAACTAAAATATTTACAGAAAAATCATTATCGTTACAAAAGCATTTTCATTAGCCCATCAGTGTAACGCAACTTAATTTAACAGCGTTTGGCTCCTGCTCGAATATTGGAACTGACTAAACGATCAGCACACAGGCGCTGACGTGCCATAGCATCTTGAAATGTCTGACCCCTCAGTCGATGTGATTTTGTAATCCGGCCCAAATCTGACCTAATTGACAAGGCCTGCCCTAATGTAAACGGTGTGGTTTTCCTGCCGTGGCAACAGGACCTCAGTTTTACATGAATGCAATTTGTGTTACTGTACTCTTTTCAAACTGCAAACTCAACTGCAGATGCAAAATTAACACAGATGGGGAAAATTAGTGAAAACAAATGAATACAAACAGCCTTTCAGATGTCTTCACAACTTAAAAAGCCAATCTTATGAGAAAAAAATTTGAGCTCCATCTTCAGTGCCATAAAATGAGGCAGTAAACAGATTGTCTGATCTGCATCCTGTCTGCATTGTTTTTGCAGTGTGTCTGTGAAGATATGCTGCAAATAAGAATTATTACTTTCAGGCGATAAACGCTAAGAGAAAACCGTCGGATGCTGACGAAATATAATACACATCATACCTAAACTGCAAGAGCAGCAAAATGGTTTTGAGAAACCAAAGTAAAATGAAAAGATCATAAAAAATACCTTGAGAAACTGGCAGACATATCATAAAAGACTTGTAAAATGTTATAAATGTGTAGAACTATGTATTTCTTCACAATAAGCAGAAAAAAATGCCCATGACCCAAGCTTTCTGATGAAAGGCTTTCAAACTGAATGGCTGTCCTATCAATATTTTTCACTGGGTGCAACCCTTATTGGACAGGATGAAAATATATGCCTGAAAAAAATATATTAATTCCTAATAAAGTATTAGCACTGTTTACACAGTATTTTAAAGAGATCATGATTTAATGTGAATTAAATGTTATAGCAGTTTTAAGATCTAATTTTAAGATTCCACTGACATGAAAATACCTGACAGTAATTTATATATTTTTTTAATTATGTTGTAACAATAGACACATTCCTTGCTATTCATATTCTTAAGAAAGATTAAAGTGAGATTCAGCCCTTGTTATTCTGGGAACTGAGATCCCTTTAATCTAATAGAGATATCAGTCTTTGAGAGGCTTGGTTAAATACATTCTTGTTCCTTCTCTCTGCAATGTGCTTAAACTCTGTTGTAATTATTTTCTGGACATTCTGAATTGTGTGAAAGTATAATAAGGACTTAATGCAAAATTATGTAAAATGCTTACTCAGGCAATCCTAACGCGTCCATTAGTGTCAATGTTCTATGCCAACAGCTAGGACGAGGCTCTTGGCACCGTCTGCGTTTCTTAAAGTGATTAATATCCAATCTATGTGACAGAGGCTCTCTGTTCATTCTGAACTGAACAATCATTCCTCGAGGGATTTCTGATCTGGAGTCCATGCTTAAAACAGCATACATATTTATTAAAGTATGCAAAATGCACACAGCATAAGCAATGCCACAGTAAAAAAAAAAAAAAAAAAAGTTAATCTATCAGTGCAAAGACAAGATCAGGTAAACAAAACATGCAACTATCCTCCTGGGTGAGACCTTTGCTACAGTCTTCTATGAGGGAACAAAGTCATTCTAGACAGAACAAAATAAAAGAAGCAAGGCTAAAAAGTGGCCTACTAATCATAACACAATAACTGCTATACACAAATAAGTGAAGCACAACAAAGACAGCGTCCTTAACAGCATTGCCTGGATAGGTGAGCATGTCGATAAACTTTCTTAAACTAGATGGACAGAGAAGGCAGAGCTCACAAAGAATTATTTTCCATTCCATATAATGCAGAATTCATTATGAAGAAAAATATTTTCAAAGTGGTCTGGGGAAATGTATGATGGTTAGTAAAATCCATTTATTCAGTCTCAGAGCGCGTGTGAAAACAAGGCAAGTGCTACAAGAACACAATCTTGTCATTATTCATTCAGTTTGACCCAGGGGGGTTTACATTATAGCATGACCAATAACTTCCCTTTTGTGAATCTAATGATACAAAATTCTAAATGTCATTCTTATCAGACATGGCTCTTTCAGATAACATTGTTTGCAATATTTCACCATTAGTCAGGAGAGGGGCCTTATAATTGTCAACAAGGAACAGTCACACGGTCCCCTTGACAGTTTGACCACTTTACAAACGATTGTTCTTGTAATGTAGCCTGCAGCACTCAAATGCTATTTGCGACGATTAAATATGTCCTATACAGCACTCGGAAAACAAACATTATGTTTTTTTTTTTTTTTACTATTTTTTTACTGCATCAGGTATCTCACCTAATGCACCAAAAAGGCCAGTAATAGTCTTGTGTAGCGGCATTACTGCCTATGCTTTTCAGTATACTTTAAATGGAAAAATAACACACCATTACTGCTTGATGTATAATAACAGCCTATGTGTAACATACTGCAATTTAATCTATTTATTGTCTGACATAGAAAACCTCAGAGATTTTTGACAACCTATCGTCACTGGTTGACGGTTCACCGATTAACCGACAAGCCAGGTTTTGTTGTAGCCAATTTCTGCTGTTAACTTAACCTTACTGTCAATTAAACATCAACATTTTTGTATAATTACTGTGACAAGCTTTACTCCTTTTTCATAGAAATTTAAAAGAATGATGAAGATTTACTGATGTCGCTTTTTATTTTTTAACAACGATGGTGTACTTTTGATCTTTTAATCTGTTTCTTGTTAATAAACACTTAGGCCACTTCCTGATTAAGCATTCTTTGTCATTGGCGCCTGTTTCTGCTGTTCATTAATTATTTCAATTTGAATGCAATTGAGGATTACGGGCTTGAATTAAACCCCATGCTCAATTATCCAGACATTCTCAGTTTTAAATCTGCAGTTAAAGCAACACTGAAATGGGTAACTTGTGTTTTTGTTACAGATCTTAAAGCACAAGAGTTTCACTTTTAACTTTCTTTTATGTGACTCTTTCTTGAAGTACAGACAGATAGAAATGATCAGGAAGAATTAAGAAAGCATGGATGTAATTGGTATTTAATGAAGATAGTGGTCAAATTAAAATGAACGAACTGGTGGGAAGAAAAACTTGCATCCACTTTCCTTTGACTTAAATGTATTACAAAATTGTAGCACAGACTATCTGTAACATCACTGTTGGGGTAGGAGTTTACAAGGGCAGATGTTAGGTGTAAAATTTCATCAGGGGACCCAGAATTTCTAGTGATGCCCCATCCTACTGGTAATGTAATGTGAGATTAATTTAAAACAACATGTTTTGCAACTTCGTTTGGCTAGAGGTGCAGAAAGGAAACACACACTTTAGCACGACTTCTGAAGGCGCGGGGATCACCAACACATACCAGCGATCACAATTTTCAGGTGAAAATACAGTGGCACCAATGAGGCATGGACGCAGAAAAGACAGGCACATTTTACCATACATGCTCTCTGTCTCATTCACAGCCCTTAAAGAAATGGCAACGTCACAGCAGCGCAACAGCAGGAAGACACGAGAACACGTGCGTTGTGCTAAGGCACTGACACTCAAACACGGTGGGAAAACGTACACCAACAATTATGCCAACCCACCGCTAAGGAACACACGGAGCTCTTGGTGTTACAATATTTGTCATTTATGTGATTATGTCTGACTAATTATTTTCTGTGGCATTTTACAATTTGCATTTCAGGATGAGCTCAGTAAGAATTCTGCAGCTTACTTAGGTCAAGTAAGTTAAATTTGTTAGTCTTGCTGCACTCTGCAGAGCTACACAATTAATTAATGCCACAGCCAAATGTAGTTAGTCACAGCTGAGCTAATTGTTTTTGTGTTGTTTTTTTGGATACAACCTTGATAGCTGTTTCTGTTTTCTCTCTTTCAAGTTCTAAAATATATTGTAAAACTATTGGGTTTTAATAAAGCTTTTGTTTTTTTGTAGCTCTGACTGGTTTTGTTTAACAGGTAAAGAGAAAATAATGCAATGTTGACGCATTTTGGATTAAGAGCAAACTGGGCCAAATTCAAAGCATTTCATAAAATGCATAATTTGCAAATCTGATTATTTAAAAAATAAAAGTAAAAACTTTCTATAACAACATATTGTAATGTGAATTATTAACACTAATTTACTGTCAACTCTCTGCGATAGAAGGATAGCTGCAAGAGTGAAAGGGAAGATTTACAAGACGGTAGTGAGACCAGCTATGTTGTATGGGCTGGAGACAGTGGCACTGACAAAGAGACAGGAGGCAGAGTTGGAGGTAGCAGAGATGAAGATGCTGAGGTTTTCTGTGGGTGTGACGAGATTGGATGGGATGAAAATGAGCATATTATGGGGACAGCACAGGTAGGACGGTTCGGAGACAAAGTAAGTGAGGCGAGACTTAGATGGTTTGGACATGAGCAGAGGAGGGATACAGAGTATATAGGGAAAATAATGTTGAGGATGGAGCTGCCAGACAGGAGGAGAAGAGGAAGGCCAAAGAGGAGATTTATGGATGTAGTGAGGGAGGACATAAAAGAGGTTGGGGTGACAGAGGAGGCTGCAGAGAACAGGTTGGTATGGAAAAAGATGATCAGCTGTGGCGCCCCCTAGAGGGAGCAGCCAAAAGAGGAAGAAGAATTTACTGTCAACTCTAGTTGTCAGGTAACTTTGTAATTTGAATACAATAAAAACATAATATTATAAACTACACAACAATCAATACTTGTTTTTCTGTAAAAAAAATGTAAAAATGTCACTTTTTTCTGAAGAAATTGCAGGTGTCATGAATTAGTGCAAATATCATAATGTCTCATAAATATAAACACCATTCAGACAAAAATAAGCAATAATCACATGGAATATTTTGCATTTCATAGCTTATTCTGGTAAGAGGATACTGAGTGGCATCCACTGGGGATAAGAAGAACACACTTGTGTGTATCAATCTAGTGAGTCAGAGGTTGCGGAGTCTTAGTTGCTCGCCTGTCAGTCGGTGTCATTTAGTCAAGGTCCAGGACAGCTGTGTCTCTGTTCTTTAGAGTAGACAAATCGTCTACTTTATCGTCTTTCAGGGCACAGATTCAGTCATGCATTCCAGCCTCTCTGCCCTCCCAGAGGCATCAAAAGCCTGTCTCCCTCTCACCTTCTCCCTGAGCCAGACACTGGCAAGACCAGCCCCCAGTGCTCCAGCAGCAGCCATGGCAGTGGTTCCTCAGGCTGTGTTCAGGAGCTGGATGGACACACCAGCAGGTAACCATCCAGAGACAGGCAGCAAGGGCAGCCTGTGGACAGGTTACTGTGGAAGCCCCACTGGCTACCCTCAGAGGCAGTGCGATATGCACAGTCAGCTGAGTGGACCAACAGTCATGCCAGCCGAAGAGACCTTGAGGTATGCTCCATGTTGTCAGGGCTTTTTGGGACAGAAGCTCTGGGATCAAATTCAAATGCACAAGCAGAGTTAGCTGGACTCTTTTCATGCTGATCAGAAGCATCTAAGGCCTTTTGGTAGGGTGTTCTCGAGCCTTCTGCTTTGTTCTTGAGTACTTTCAGATGTGGCATCTTTGTATGGTAATCCTATTAAACATGCCCCAACACTAACACCCACCTCTTTATTTTTGAAGGGTGTCTGCTTTTCTGATGTGGAAAAAGGACTTTATCAACAAAGAATGTTAAATTACTCCAGAAATCATTCACAAATGTCAAACTATCATGTGAAGTTTTAATGGAATTGTAGTAGCAATGTCATCCACTACACACATTTACCAGCTTCTTAGTCCTTGAAATTAAAGACTCGATAGCATGTTTAGTGGTTTTTTTTTTCAGTTGTGTCCAAGTATTCGTTGCCATATGGATTTCGGTGCCAACAGTGAGGCTGGGCTGTTGTCACACTCATGAAGTGAATACAGCAAAATTTGTCCAACTGGTCTTGACCTAATATGTATTATTACAGACTGATAGCACATAGCAAAACATGCAAAAAGAAGCCTTTGCTGTTTGCTTTTCGTGGGTACACCAACACAAAATGTAAAATAAACACAAGTACCATAACACATAACAAGTCACTGGCTTTCCTCCTTCTGACTGTCATCTTGGAATATTGTCTTGCCTTTCCTAGCAGCAGACAACTGCACAAAGCTTTAGTAACATAATGCGCTCACCCTGGCAATGGCCCTATAAACTCAGCCCTGGTGGGGTACTACAATCTCAAATCTACCCTCCTCAGAAACAGATCACTCATTCTTGTGATGACACGTTTTAGAGGCTGTACTGGCGTGTGAAATTTAAATATAGCACTTCTGGTTTATTTACACACTTCTGTCAGTGCACAGACTTTAACATAATTGCATGGTGGCTCAGTGGTTAGCACTGCTGCCTCGCTTTTAAATCTCACCTTTGGTTTGTGTTTGTGAAGTTTGCATGTTCTGCCCCTGCTTTGTGACTTTCTTCTGGGTACTCCAGTTTCCCTCCCACCTGTCCAAAGGCATGTGTTGTAGACTGATTTGTTTTTCCAAAGTCCCTGTACTGCGTTATTGGATGTGTGACTGTGTGTGTGGTTGCGCCCTGTGATGGGTTGGGACCCCATTTAGGGTGTCCTCGGCCTAGTACCCTAAGCTTCCTGGTATAGGCTCCAAGCCCCTATGTCTCCCTTCACAGGGTTTGCAGTATGGAAAAGTGAAAGATGGATGTCTGCACTGCATAGAAAACAAAAATCTGTGGAGCTGACAACAAGGCTCAGATTCAGTTAAAAAAAAAAAAAAGTTTCCTTTAAATAACATACAACCCCACAGCGTGGCCTTGGGAAAACAATTACAGATGACCCACATGCATGTATTAAAGATGGTGTGCTTATGAAAAACTCATGGTAACTTTCACAAATCACTCCCCATGACACTGTCCTCTCCAAAACTTGGTGTGAAGGTTGCTTCCCTAAGCAGTGGGGCACGTGTCTTCAGCTGGCTGGAAAGACGGCCAGTGCCCAGCCATGAATCTCTGCTCTGCCTCTTGGCCACAGGAAAGGGGAGCCCAGTCAGCTGAACAGAAACGAGTGCCAACACCGTCAGCTCCTTGAAATCCAGGGATGCTCTCCCAGGTCTCATCCGGCTGCTGACAACGCTCCGTTGGTGCTTTTCCGTTATTCTTCACCCTGCTGTTCTGTTGAGGTGACTGCGTTCTGTTTTCATTTAGCTCAGCAATGTATGAAAGAAGGGCTCTCAGCTGAGGCCAGAGTGCTGTTGTGCTACGGTCTGCACTGAATCATGCTAAGGCTGCCTTTAGTCTGTTCAATAGTGAGGAAACTGTAAACTTGCTTTAACAGACAGCCTAATTGTGTGTTTGTTGCGGACGTCCACATGTATATGTATGCAAGCCTGCTTCCTGTCGAGAATCAAACTGTTATTTTGCTTCAGCTATTGGCTCTCTCTAGTCAGTCTGGATGGGAGACATGTGTGAAGTTGAAAGGCTGTCACTTCCAGTCTCTTTCATGGCCTGCTGCTTTAATGGGCTGCTTGTGCATCCCACTGTCAGTCTTTGTGTTACACATTTGCAGTATTTAGTCCTCGGCCGAATGTGGCTGACCTCCCGTCTCTAATGGAAAAAATACCTTCTAGGTCCACTCAAGACTGCAATCACATCTTGCGCTGTGCTTAAAACAAGAATGTCCACAAGCAGCGGATTTTCTTTTATAATGCTAAGACTCCTGGAACAGAATTACAGGCCATGTGAATAGAATTACAGGCTACTTGAACTATGTAAAGATAATATTTACATAAAAACCACAAACATTAATAAGAAATTAAGTGGAGCTGAATAACAAGAAAAAATGTGAGAGACAATATGGCCAATATGAGATCAAACTGATATAACTTACAAGCAACTGCTACATTGGGCAGCATTACAAGCCAGTCATGAAAATCCTTAGAAAGAAAAAAAAACCAAATAAACATATCCTAATGTACAGGAAAGGAATAAAATGTGGACCCAAAAGAACAAATTTAATTAGGAAAAACAATTGTTTTAAGCCTCTGTGCTTTCTTGTTTAATAAAAATGTCAGCTCCATACTTTCCTGCTTAATAAAGATCTCAAAGTGACCTGTGAAATCCTCTAAATCCCAAATCCTTTGTGCTTCAATTTACAAATCAATCACACATGTGTAAAAGATAAGATAATGGAAGAAAGAGCTGTTTTAAGGTTTAGGCAAGCCTTAAACAGCCCCAAGACATCCATCAAGCCATTAACGAATGCCGCAGCTTACTAATTCGGATACTAGTTTTATTACTGCTTCATCATGCTTTTGGCAACATGTCCAGACACATATCACTTCTACACAGGCCTCTTTGTTCACAAAACTTGTTTTTGAATGAATGAATTTTTGATTCATTCATGTCCACTGGGTAGTAGAATTGGAAATGGGCAAGCTTTGCTTCAGCATCACTTGCTTAGTAGGCAGGTGATTTTCTGCAGTGTCATCTTTCAGAAAAAAGCATCAGCTATTGGAAGTTGTGGGATGGGGGGCAGGAAAATAATGACCTATAACATGACCTAAGGAAGATTTAGGCAAAACAGGAACATAGGTTCCAATTACATTCTTCTGACATAACCATACTTCTATGGCACAGACAGCTAAAACCAAAATAACATTGGCTGTCATCAAATTTTTTTATCAGTATTACCTTCAGCTTTATTAATTTTTATTGTCATTAGTAGTTGTGATTGGGGGAGCAGTGCTCCCTCAGCATAATTATTTGGGGGGCACCTACCCCCTTGCCTCTCCTCTACCGCCAGTTCTGCCTTTGTTATTGTGCAGTTCATTCAGCACAGCTAAGTCTGTATCTACTCAGGGGTGTTTTTGGTCTTGGAATGTCAATGTCACCATTCAAACAACCAGTGGTATCAGGTGCCCCTTCAGCTTCTTATCTAACAAAAATGCCATTTCTCTTTTGCTTTAAATGGGCCTGACATTCAGCAATGTGAATCAATTTACCTGTTCCAATATCACCTCCCTGACTAATGACACCTCGTAAGTATGCAAAAGTCAAATTCATTACGTGTATAGCCATCTAGGCTATGAATGCCTTGTTAATGAAAACATTGACAGAAATATTTAATTAATATCCTTATACTTTAAAAAATACCACCTGCTACAACTGCAAACCCTCTGTCATATCTTCCATTAACAACACTATAGCGCATAATAAATAGCCATCTGTCATTGTTGTTCAAAGTAGCAGTGCAGTCATCACTTCATACTCCGCAGACAAACATTACTGGTGCTGTTGTAAAAATAGAACAAGTCAAATTAAATGTATTGTATCTGGACAAACAATAATCAACAATAAATTATTAATATGTATTAAACGGTACTAATTTAGACATAAAGAGAAAAAAAACTAATTAATGTTAGCTCAACTGTTCTGGACGCAATGGCTTTGGGATTTCTAACTTCACAGACTGGATGCAAGCAGACAGTTGCAAGATGATTTGCAAAGACAGTTTGATAAATAAGACCCAAGAAAACACACAAAACAACTACAGGTAATAGTTTTTCTCTCAACAACATCTAATCAGTTTCCACATCCCCCTGTAATGGGCAAAAAGTTGTCTCTTGTTTTTGACAGTTTCAGAACTATAGGTAGACCTGTAGGTCTTCTCACCATTGTTATGGCACTGAACAAGGGAGACATTACTGTGTTGTTGGTGAGACCCAGCTGTCAGCTACAGCTGTTTGTTTGTGTGCTGTGGAGGGTATGTGTGAAGACCTGGTATGTGGATGGGCACAAGGATGCAACACGTGGCACCCATCTAGAGAGGGCAAGATACGGATTCAACCGGCACCATGCTGTCTGCGGTCGTGAAATGCAACATTCTGCAAATCGGCTCACCGTTCCAAAAGCAATGAGTCTGAAAATACTGGGATTTACTCAGACTCCTCCTGTGTTACTTTGCTGAAATTTCAAAGTGATACCAAAATTAATTTAATTTAATCCCAAAGCCTCATGCATAAACTCAAAAACTGAATATTTGTAAATGTAAAAAATGTATTTGATGACATTTAATGGAATGTAAAAAAAGCGTTGATTGCATAAGTATGCAGGTGTGAAAACAACTGAAGCACCCATGTCATAATTACACCAGGAAGCCTTTTTTGTCACCATTTTGTTGATATTTTTTTTCCTTTTGTTCCTGCCAGATTTGTTCCGTCAAGTTGCTGGCGAAGGCTTTAAAACAGCAAGTTGTCGCGTCCCTCTCACAGATATGATTTGAGTCAGCACGCTGGATGTACTTTCACCTTGTGTGACAAGGCGCCAGTGAGAGACACGCTCATGAAGAACAGGGCCTCTGGGCCGCCTGGGGATCCACTCCAGAGCAGCTTTGATCACTGACAAGTCTGCGGGTCAGTCTTATTAGACCTGCTGTATCAGGTACTGAGCTGCATTTCAGTATTTAAGCTGCTCTTACCTTTTGTGTCTACTGTTCAGTGTCAATTTGTTTGTTTAAACAGGTGCAGCTTTGCACCTATTTAAAGGTGCAGAAATCTCGTCATGGTTACCTTTCATGGTTACTTTCCATTGGGCTTTATCAGTCATGGCCTCCTAATAATCCCCATATGTGAATTGGTTATATATCTCTCTCCTCTCCTCCTATAGCTCTTGGGTGGTGAGCTTTCTAGTGCAGTATGGCCGCTGTGGCATCACCCAGGTGAATGTTGTTGGGGGAGGAGAGTCCTTCTTCCATTGTAAAGTGCTTTGGGTATCATGAAATGCGTTATATAAGTCCAATGCATTATTATTTCAATAAATATTGACTTGCTTGACATAAATAGAGACTACACCATTAAGACAGTTTAATGAGTGAGAAAGTAATGATGAAATTAAACTGCTTGTACAGCATGTTGACAGTACAGGAGTTCTGCTATTTGTGAACAAGAACTTGTGCTTTAGACCAGACATGGATCATTCTCATGTAACTCTGACAGACCTGAATCCTATTCAGGGTGTATCCAACATGAGTCCAGTGGTGTCACAAACCCAGTTTTTAAGAGACGCGCACACATGATGTTAGCTTCAAAAGTTGATTTTGGTTTGAGTCTATTGTGTCAAATTTAGTTTATAGGAATGTACCACCAGCAAACAATGATGTAAGTAGAGAATTTCATCAAATGTACAGCAGTCATACAGGAAATGTAACAGTATTTGCTTTATGTTAGAAAGTTATTTACCTATTTCTGCGTTGGCTGAGCATTACACCTCTGGCTCTGATTTTCCTGGGATAAACTCCAAGATCTTTATAGCCTCAACACAGACAATTATAGGCAAAAATGATTAAATTAACAAATTAATGAATATTAATTTCACATTATGAAAAAATAAATGCAAAACTCCTTTATAGTAACTGGTGAAGAAAGACTGTATTATGTTGATTATAAACATACTATTTTCACATATAATAGCAGTGGAAAATACTCTCTGTGACAAGTTTGTCAGGAAAAAAATTGATAGAAAACACCAAACAAGAATAAAAGATGTTTTCCTCAAACATTTACACTCATCCTTCTTAGAATGCACTTTTCCGTTCACCACAATCGGCAAAGCAAAACCGATGGATGTCCCTCCTCTGCCTCGGCTACTCCACAGAGTATGGATTATATACAGCTCAATGTGCACATCGGTGCCTTCGCCAGCTGCCTCCTGTATATCACACAGCCTGGGCAGGAGAACAAGCCTGGTGTCAGTCACCAAGCACACTGGGAGTGAAGGATCACAAAAAGTAGCCGCCAGTCATGTACGGGTACAAAACAAGAGGTAACGAACAGCTGAACTCTTCCACTTCGCTTCCCGAAAGCAGTGGAATTAAATTAAACAGTGGCGGCAGGATTGCCACCAGTCGCCGTGTTCTGGGATGCATGCCCTGGCAAATGAGAAGCCCAGGGGCTCCCAACTGTACCTGCCAAGTGTGTGACCACTCTAATTGATTTTTTTATTACCCTCGTTAAGTGATACTCCATAAGTAAGGTAGGCACCCCTATTAGCATCTTATTTATTGCATATTTTATATAGATATAATGCCACACACACACACACACACACACACACACACACACACACACACACACACACATATATTATTCTCTACACAGAAAAAGGGGAGATATAAAGGAAAACAATA
>JABJVR010000103.1:5993531-6019529 GCA_025773905.1 Chitala chitala | reverse complement strand
ACACACACACACACACACACACACACACACACACACACACACACACACACACACACACACACACACACATATATGCTTCTCTACACTGATAAAGGGGAGATATAAAGGTAAACAAGATAAAACTGTACAAAGGCTTAAAGCATCTCAGAAGGTGGTGCGAAGACAGCTGCGATACTGACGAGATGAGACTTTAGGAAGATAACTCCCACGCGTCCAAATGGGATGCACACCTTATTGTCCCCACCAGTGCACATGTCACGGTCCCGCTCATAACGCACTTTCATCTCTGCTCATCTGCAAGTGTGAGCAGCTTCTCAAAGGAAAACAAAAAAAAAAAAGACTCAGGATCAAAAACAGTAATTTATGCAGCCGCGGTGCTCAGAGTGAACACTGACATGTCTAAACTTCAAGGTGTCACGCTGCACCACTCTCTCTCAGCACATTACAAACTGTTACTCTTTTGAAAAACACTATCTAAAAAAGTTAAGGAAAAAACAAGCCAAGACAACATCCTTGCAAAATGATCTTAAGGACTGAATGTAGTCTCTACGTGGCCACAAAATGGCGGCCCAAAAAATATCTGCAATAGAATACAGAGGAACCTCGGATTGTGAGTAACTTGCTTTACGAGTGCTTTGCAAGACGAGCAAAAATTTTTAATAAAGTTTAACTTGGTTAACGAGCGATGTCTTGCAAGACGAGCATTTTCATATCTTGTAGATCATTTTGTAGAAAAGCACCACCCGAATAAGGCTGCAGCAGCGCGAGCGGCGGATCTGTTTAACGACAATACAGTCAATGTTACATTTCCACGAAATTCTTAAACGGAGGCAAAAGCGAGTGTCATTGGAGAGGTTCGTGTTAAATAGGAACGAAAGGAGGGGCATTCCAGCGAGTCAAAACGTGACAGTGAATCCAAACAGCGTAAATGAAGTGAAACCAGTAGTGTTAGTTAAATTCGTTAAAGAGAAAGAATTACAGAGATTCCAAATGTTCTCATGGAAGGAGATTCTCCTTCCAAGCAATAACCCTCTTCCTCCTCTCCTCCCTTTCGTCTTCCTCATGCCAGCCACGACTCTTTTCAAAGGTAAAGTGCAGGTTAATTTGTTTTATTTTTACTTTATACTGTGTATTAATCATTGTTATTTGTTTCAGATATTAGGGACAATGTACATAAAATACCATTAAAAAAGATTTTTATATGAATATTTTTGGGTGTGTGGAACGGATCATCCGACATTATTTGCATATGGGAAAATTCGCTTTGCTATACGAGCGTTTCGGATTACGAGCACTGTCGCGGAACGAATTATGCTCACAATCCAAGGTTTCACTGTACAGTACATTACTTACACCTGTACTTACATTCCTGTTTATTTTCTTGACTCTTTTTCTGTTTTGTCTGGTCACAAAAAAGGGTTTATTAGATCTTGTTTAAAGAGGTGACATGTCATGTATGAGAGGCTCTGGCAAGGTTGCTCAGACTGCACTTCATTTGACTTGTTGGACCTGTGCTGAAGGATGACATAACTAAAGATTTTGAGAACATGCCAGTGTAACCCAAAATCAAAGGGTTTCTATAGATACTAAGCGAGTGTACTAAACTTCATTACAGTCCCAACTGAGATTTGTTGTACAAAGACAGGTGAAGGAGTAGATACTGTGCGTGCAAATGTATCTTTCATGTGGCATAATCTCACAAGGGCATGGACGACAGATGGTGCCAGCACATCCTGGTTATAATTTCCCCTTAGAATAAACCCACTGTACTTTATTTTTTAACAGCAAAGAATGTAAAATTGCAGCATCCAAGAAATGTCAGCTGTGGGAATGAATAACAGGTGTTCAATCGCTTACTTTTAACAAATGGGACTGTCCCATGTGATTACCAGCCAAGGTAGGAATCACCTGACAAGCTTCAGAGCAAAGTGGTAACCGCCTCAGTCCTAAAGCTATGAGAATAATTCAAAAATAGACCCACAGGGGAGAAATCCACTTACTCTTGTACACATTTATCTTGAAAAACACCTACCGTTCATTACCCGAACAACTCGAAACTGATATCTTGGAACAACAAATTAATTTCTGCCGAGGAGGCAAAGATCAAGCAATTTAAGCAGATATTATGTGAAATAGATATTTTATCAAGTCTACTATAAGAACCAGATATTGTATCACATCTATTAAGACTCAATGCTTATTATAGTTCTTATTCACAAACTTAAAACACATTTTTGTTTCACACCTTAAAATTAGTGTACAATTTAGGGAACAATTTTCAGTTATACCATAATAAATGTAAACATGTTGTATTTGGCAAAGCTGAAGCAAATTTCAGTAAAGTTTCTGAAATTACATAAAAATTGAAAAACATTTGGTTGCAACTCTTAAGTGTGTGCAGTTCGACCAAAAGCAGGGGAACATGCCAAGAATGGTCAGTAACTTTGTGTGTGCTTGGAAGTGTGTGATGTTTCATGTACATTTGGCTAACTGCCATCCACAGACACATTTCCAGGACAGCCTGTCCCATTGGGGGAGAAAACATTGCCACAGTAGCAACACAAGGTCTCTCAACTTCTTCAAAACAGCCTTTGTTTGTAAATTAGCTCTTTTGCCGCTGAACTCTATGCAAGGCACCACATGTGGCTTTGTTGCATCACCCTCCCTCTTATTAATGCCACCCTAAAATTTGCATATCTGCCCAGCAGCAGTAAAGGGCAGGGGGCATGTGATGCCTGTCCCATTGTCAGCACCCCCCCCCCAATCGAGTCCCAGGCACCGTTAAGTGTAATGACTAGGAGCAGGGTGAGCCGGAGGGTGAAAGCCAATGAATTAGCTGAGCCACCAGGACCGAAGCTGTGCAGTGAAATTTTAAGAACCACCATGGAGCTCATTTGTTACTGAAAATTGAAGACGTCACACTGAATTACATCAGTTCTTCCGGCTGAATTTACAGTAACACCCATTAAAATGTTAATGACTCACAACAACAATACCACCAAATGACACTGGTGTTAATTTAAGATCAAGAAGCCCATAACACAAAAACCTAGCTAAAGGTTTTAAAAATTACTTTTATTATTAAAATTTTCTTAAAAGGGGGGCCAGTAGCTGTTATGGTATGAAATAAAAATACATAAAAAATTATTTAAAAAATATTTTGAAATGGTTAAAAGGAATAAGCACATATGCCCACACACGGGTTCATGCACACACAAACACATACACACACATGTATGTGTGTGTGTATATGTATACAATGCGCATGCCCGTATATGTGTGTGAGTGTATACATACACACACACGAACAGACTAATTTAGAAAATTAGGATTAGAAACCTGCCACGCTCAACACTTTAGCTTTTAAACAAGTGGAGGCAAGTCCATTACTCTTAATTTAGCAATAGTCTGCTATAAGAAGAGGTGGGATGTACCATATTAAAAGTTAATTGGCTTCCTCAGTGCAGAATGCAGAGATATTGTCACCTGCCTACTGAAACTCCAATATAGTGAGTCATAGTATTGGTCTACCACCTGCAATTATCACACACTGAGAATAAAAAGTTTCTGAAATATTAAAAATATTGTGTAAAGGGTTTGCTTACCTAAGAAGGCACTGCAGAAAATAATATAAAGATGCACAGCATGGCAAAATAAATTACACTCTAATTACAGGCCACACATGCTACATATGTGTGCTTCATATGTGAATCTGTCCTTGTTCTTCAAAGCATGCCACTGCAATCACGCATAGCAGAACAATTAAATGCTTGGATGTACATATGGAGCAAACACATGAAATTACATCACCGATTCATTAACTAATTTTTATAGTCATTTAATAACCCTGCAATAAATGCAAATAAATTTTGTTAAGCATTCAGAATAAGACAGCATTGTCCTTGACATCAAAGCATTGCTCACTTTGCAAAATGCTTATTGAGAAGACATTTATTCAGCTGTGTTTATTTTTGGGGACGTGCTCGGAGCTGCTGGAGCCCCCGCGGTGAACTGGAGACTTGGCCAGCTTTGACTAACTGTGGAGCAGATTAGTGCTGTGAGATTAGCATGTTTCACACAAAGCAGCCAGAAAACAACCAAAATCATGGTAATCTCCATCTCTCTCTTCTTGGATCGCTACAGTTTTAACATACTGCAGTTAAACAACAGACTTGTACACAAATACAATAGATGTACACTAAGAATCATTGAGATCTAGCAATAATAGAATGGCAGCCGTGGCTCAAAAATTCACTCAGCAGAATGCAATAACACATTGTCCAAAGCCCTCCGTGACCAAAAGCTCAAAGGTCTCAAAGGAGGGTTTACTGAACTGAGTTTAATGCGTGTGCAACGATTTGTAGTGTGCATTTTTTCCTTTTTCTCACTCTGTTCCTTCCTTACTAACTTAAATAAGGTTAAAGGTGAGGCCATAAGAATGTTTTACTTAATTCTTTAGAGTAATGTGATTAACTATGTATTTTATAGCTAATTGGTTCCATGATGGCCATGAGGTACACTAGGACTGACACCACAGTTCAGAGAACAGCTCTGTTCCCTCCCACTGCTGATCTTATTGTTTCCATTCTTTGATAGAACTTTGAGAATATGTTCTGTAAGAACACTTCCAAATGTTTACTCACATGTTCTTTTATATTTCATTTTCAAAATTATAAACGTTTTCAATGGTATCGCAAATTCTTACTATAAACAAATCCGGTTTTACGAATTTTCAACTGTTACATTTCTGCAAATAAATACAAGTAGTCAATGTTGGCATGTGAAGAGAAGCCCTAAGCCCATTACCATAAGTACAGGATGTAGGTACCAAGGAATGCCAAAATGCTGATTTAATACTAAGCTTCTGAAGATTAAATTGTTAGCCAGACAAAGCATAACTACCGGATCTCTATGAATTGCAGAACAGGAACCTACATTTGTCCCATTAAAAGAACCAAGAGAAATTCATGTTCCTGAGAGACTAAACTGAATAAAATCCCCTTCATTGTAAAGGCTGCAGAGACTAGAACCGCTTGCACAAAAAGGTTAAAAAATTGGGCATAAAAGGAAGCAGAGCAATTTAAAATCCCAGTTAAGGTTTCCTACACTTCAATAGAACCCTTCACCAGATGTACAGATGTACTACAAAACAAGAACACCAATCAATTCTTGTGTTACCATGCTTCTTTGAAATGACAACTAGCTCCCTATTAGACACAGACAGCACCCTTTGAAAAACTATTAACAGTATCCTTTGTGAGGGAGATAATTACCTGAGAGTGACAGCAATGGCGGTCTCATTCCATTAATAAAACATTAGAATTTGATGCGAGCAACAGTGTAATACCAGAGTGGAAACGGCAGCTCATGTGGAAAGTCTCCTACCTCCGGAGTGAGGTGGTGGGCCGCAAAGCAGGACCACTCCCTGTCCTTCTCGCACGGACACCACGCCTCTTCTGTGGTTCTTGAAGCTTTCCAAATCTGACAAGCAAACATATCGGCGTGTTAATATCACAGTCAAATTAAGCGAACACTTGATAAAAGAAACCATGCAGCTTTCATAAATTTAAACCACCGTTCTGAGCAACTGAATGCAAAAAAACAGTCCATGGGAGTTCCAGAACTAAAATGAAGTACATGACATGTTATACCTAAGTAGCAAGTACTCTCAAGCCACATAAAAATCAGTGAAAAGCTGTTTAGGGTCAGCTGAAACCAGACAAAATGGCCACCTTAGAGAGCTCTGTCTTCGAAAGTAAAGGTGCTTAAATATGATAAGTGGCCCAGTGACTCAATGGGTAGAGCATCAGGCTGGGATGCAGAAGCCTTCCAGCTTGAATCCCAGCTCAGCTGCCAGGCACATCTTTGAGCAAGACACCAAGTGCTAGCTCCCAAGGTGCTGCGTGTGGAGATGGGCTTTATGCAGAACACAAATTCTGTTGTAACATGTACATTTATGCTATGACATTAAAGCTGCTTTTTCTTCTAATACAGACAGGGAAATGAGTTGTGTTAGACCAATCCTATGCAGATGGCAAAACTGAAAATATTCTGCATCATGTAAAATAGGAGCATACAGGGGCTCTGACATTTAGCAAATTGCAAATAAAAGCTTCCAATTCCTATTTGAGTATCAAGTGCAAGAAAGTGCATAATTGTATGGTCCAGCTCTTATCCACCAAAGTCAAAATAAACATAATAGACAGTGTCTGAAAAAAGCCAAAGGAGTGGTAAGACTTCACATTCTCGATATGAACACTTAAAGGTTCCGGTGGTAAATAATGATCCTTGAAGGAGTTTTGTTTCTTTGATGCTTTGGTTGCATGGACGCTTTGCAGTTTTGTTTTCTTGGATAAACCTTTAAAGTTTAGCCAATGTAGTACACAGCAACAAATGACCTTGTACATTCAGCATGTAGCCCTACTGGCAGAACTATGGTCCGAAACAGAGGTGCTGTACTAAGTTGCACAGACTGTAAGTGAACTGCTTAAAAAGCAGAAACATGAAAGTGACTTCACACCCATCACTTTTTGCGAGAAATTAGCTCGTTGAAGATTCAGTGTGGTGTTACTGAGGCTCCTGTGGCAGTGCCCCTCCGTGCCAGCTTATCAGTATACACCACAAGTCTTCCTTTATGATCTTGCATTCCAACAAAATATTTCCATATCCACACTGAAAATCCACATTGATCTTTATGGCCATTCTGACAGGCACCAGGTACTTCTGAGCTAACAACACAGAAAATATCCTGTTTTGTTTTTCTCCCTTTTCTCTATATGTGGAAAATAGCATTAGTTACTCATTAGCTATATGTATGTATACATTTGTACCTACAGATAATATTAAGCACTCATTTCTCTTTACTGTAAAAATCATACAACCTGATGTGACAAAAAAACAGTATGATTGACTAAAGCCTCTGAGAAAAGTGAAATAACCAAAAGCGTGCATATTTTTCCAAGGCCTGTGATGCAACCTGGAGACAACAGTTTATACTTAGTCTAACAAACAACTCAGTTACAATTGTAAAAATACATCCATACATATGTACCGGTGGATTAAGTTTCACATGCAGCTGAATTTTAATGGCTCCTAAATCAATTCAGCACCTCTCAGGGACTGTGTGGTGTTATTGGATAGTAATGTAGAGAGCTCTGTTTGACTTCCATGGGTTTGTTTTTCTTCACAGTGAGAGATAGGAAGTATTTCCCTGCGGATGATCACAGCAACGAAGAGGAACTGTCAATAAAAAGAACAAAAATAAAACGAAAGGCACATTTGCTCTAAAATGAACATCTTCACTATGTACTTCGTTGTTTATCTTTGCCCATGAGATGGGTAATCTACAGCGGCCTATGAACAAGGACTTGTAAGAAACAGTGGTTCTGTGTCAGCCTTGCAAGATTATAATTATTGTAGTTGTTATGCAAATATTAAATCTTTCACTGATGTCCCTAGTTGGAGCAGTAGGATATTTAGTGAAAGAGTTCAGGATGAGTACCTTATATCAGTGGACAAAAATGGATAAATAATGCCCCTCCTAATGTTAGTCGTTATTCTTTAATTACCAGTACCTGTAACCAGCTTTTAATAAAAATAAATAAATAAATAAAAGTGAAACCAAAATGAAAATGAAAACCAAAAAGACTGAAAAACATCAAGGTGTTTCTTCATGAACTGACACATTCAGGACATAAAGTTTGTTCAAGTCAATTTGGTGGGGGGTTTCAGAACGGCATGGCAGTGTACACTGAAGGTAAAAGCTGCTGTCACCAGAATTAATAAGTATCTGCACAAAAATGATGAGTGGCATCTTACCTGCTGTCTGGATGCGGAAAGCATATTGTTACGTCCAGGTCACGCATGAATGATTTTAATGGCTGCAGAAGATATTGCGCTTTCTTTGTATTTTCATCCCATGCTTCACCGTTGCACGCGTTTCAAAGCGATTCCAAAATGGTTTAGAAACTAAAATTACCTTTTCATTGAAACTAATTTATGTCTGACAATTGATGGGAAACAATAACACGGAGGAACAGCATCCTGTATTTCCCTTGCTATTGTTGTGCAGCGAAAGCCTGTGGAGGTAATTCTGAATATGCAAGAGACTCTTCACGGCTGAGCGTTCAAGTGCGTCTCCGGCGGGTGAAGAATAAATACATTCCAATTGGGAACTTGTCAATGTTCTTTTAGAGGCAGTAACTAGTGATTGGAGCAGAAATAATGTCACAGGACAGAGATGAAAAGAGTTGGGGTACAAATAGATAGATTAGTTTTGAGCAAAAGTGCCTGCAAGCCGCTGCTTTGGAAAGAGAAAAGTTTATCACAAGAGAAAAGGGCAGAGATGAGTCTCTCCGCTCTAATATTTTCATTTCCTCACAGCAGACAAAGTCATCTACTTCTGCAAAATAACCATATGCCTGAACAGGCGTCTTAATCAAACACACACTTACGCAGATAACACGAGCAAATGCGTCGCACTATAAAGGCACATCGCAACGAAAATACAGTCCTGTGCTATCTCAGACTCATGTCATACGGGGAAAAAGGCGGAGTTATTTTATAAACAAAAATATCAAACACAAATTATAGTACAATGCTTTTACAATATGAGGCCCTTTATCAATTACAGTAATTATCCTTAATGTATTCTGAAAAATTCTCCATATTGTCATGTCACCTCGAGTAGTACTGCAAGAATAAAACCTTTTCTTTTCCAGGGCAAATCGATGGTAAATCTCCAGTACTGCAGTGGCCAACCCCCTCTGAAATAAGATTGCTGATTAGTTCTGCTTCGAGAATAGATTTAAATGGAAAATTACTAAGCTCACTGATTTATGAAGAGTACTATAAGGTCAGCTAATAAATGTCATATTGGCTACGAGACAAGTCTATTAAGAAGCTGGCTTTAATTATTTCTTAAAACATAAATCTCCTTCTTAACCCAGCAACACACTTTTGCTAATAGCAATTTTAGACGCTTTAGTCCTATTAAGAAAACCGATTCCTTGCATTTCCTAGCGATTAATATGTGATTCAGTAATTGAGACCTAGTTATGTGCAAGCTGCTCTGTGATGACACTTCATCTCCAGGGATCTGGAAAAACCTGTAAAAAAAAAAACTGTATGAACAGCCACGCTGGAGTAATACCTTCTTGTGTTAGGACTACTGTTATTTTTTTCCCACGAAAACCAATCCATAGGAGAAAAAAAAAAAGAAAACTGCAAGTGCCTCGCACTCTTATAACCGGTGACAGAAACTGCTTTTTCAGATTTAATTTGATCTAATATTTCAAATAACATGTCACTTTTATCAGATTTGTCATGTTATCTTCCACAGAGGCTATAAGGCACTGCATAGATCAACTTTTCAATAAAAATGCTACAATAAATAAATCTGAGCAGGCTCAAAGCAGAGACTCCAGCTGCCACACCTGTTTAAAGTCCCTGTAACGCAGGCGCAGCGGAGCAGGCGTATCGTCCCAGTCCAGCCAGCTCCAGAAGTCACGGCGAATCACGGCGCACGGGGAATCAATCGCTTGCAAATGTTCCGACCAAGTGGGCCACGAAGGGGATGTACCTTCCGCCGCCCGGGCCGGTCCAATCTCGCGACAATGGAGTGGCAACAAAGAGTTCTGAGTGGCGTTTCACTCACTTTCATCTGAATCAAGAACACGCTGTCGGATAAAAGCGTCCAGAGAAGATGGGGGGGGGGATTGTGTGCAGCAAGAACAAAGTCGACAAAAGCACTGGACATCTGAGGTGCTGAATTAATTAAAAAAGAAAGTAGTTTCACATCATTTTTTGTCCGTCGTGGCTGGAGATAAAAGCAGCTGTACAAGACCTTAGTAAGAACTTTGGGCCTATTTAGCCACAACCGCAAAAGAAATACAATACCTTTTTTGGGAGAGTCCACGTACAAGCAGAAAAAAGCATTTATTTCAGTAAGATTTTCTTTAATTAAGTGTCCTGTACTTTTAGTAAAAATTTCAACTGAAAGATGAAAAGGCCCATGATCACTTTTTATCTGCACAATTTGCTTTCCCATTGGAGAAACAGAATATTTTTGGTTCAATGTAATTTTTTTATTATACATTTTTTTCCAGCTATCTTTTGGGTGGGGAATTACCCTGATTATCTTATCACTTTAAGGTTTTGTCCAGCACTTGAAATTTTACTGTATGATTCTTGGTGTAGATTAATAAGACATCAGGCTGGGATATGGAAGCCTCCCCGTTCAGATCCCAGCACAGCCAGGTGTGTCCTTGAGCAAGACACTCAATGGTAGTTCCCCGGGTGCTGCATGTGTGGCTGGCTGCCTACTGCTCCCCTCAGGGGGATCGGTTAAACACAGAGAACTAATTTCCCTGTTGTGGGACTAATAAGGGATAAATAGAGTTAAATGACTTCTCTTTTTTGGGTAAAGACACAAATTTTTGTTTTTTGTGCCCATAACATGGCTTAGTGCTTTGAAAATTAGCAGAGAAGTGATGATTAGTTTTTCCAGGTCAACAACATCTGTCACTATAGAAAATTTATATTTTTTAAATTTGTGAGTTGAAAGCAAACCATGCTTAACGGCCTCATTTGCATATTGTGTTTTGCTAATTGAATAAGCAGTGTTGGTAATGGTAAAGGATAGATGTATGAAAATATGTAAATAAGCAAGTTTTTACTTTGGAGTTTTAAAAGGTTTGTTACTTTTATTGTCACATTTTTGCCATTTTTAGACTGAAATTGTGATTTTGATTGTTTTACTAGTGTACCTTGGTGACATTTATAGACAGGAAACTTTGCAAAAACTCAAAGCTGCAGCAAGGAAGCCATTTTAAGTATTCATGACAAGAATCCATTGCAAATATAGGACATGCAATATCTGTATTTCTGTGTGCCTGTAAGTGTTCATGTTTATATGCCAGCATTTTTGCTTTTCTGTGAAAAACAAGACCGCAATCATATACACCCTTGTTTCTCAGCAACAAAACAAACCCTCCCAAAAAAGGATGTCTGCAAACAGACCGTTGTTCAGCAAAGGAGGCGGACAGCCCCACTGCTTGGACTGAATTCCTCAATAAAAATGGCGGGATTCAGGTGTAAACCTCCCACAGATGCCTGTGGATTGAAAGGAGCTGTGCAATAGGCTTGAACAAACATGACAAGCACCCCTGTCAGGGCACTGCTGTGACAATATGGCCTTTTTATACTGTGACAGGCACACTAGTCTGATGTTCGCCTTTGAGAAACACACATAAACACACACACACACACACACACACACACACACTGTAGGTGCTCTATTTTGGATTGAAAAGTTGATACAAGTGACTGCTGTGCTGATACACCAGTGGTCAGTGTCTGGAACACATGAACATGAAATGTACTAATGTTTTACAAGGTGTTCTTGGTGTATCCTTCAAACAGGAAATAACAAAGAAGTAACTAATTTTCTACCAAAACACAGATTTGGTTGTTCCTATTGCTACCTGACCTGGGCAGACAGCTTTTTCATGGATTATGAAAGAAAAGTGGTGGTAAAGAATTAGGACAGTAAGGGTTAATGGGAAAACTAATTGCTTGTACATAAAACAGCTGCATTTGGACCCTAGAGCCATCTTATGCTGCACATCCTGACACGTTCTCTCAACCTTACAATCTCACACACATTTACGAAAAAACAGAAAAAGACAAAACAAGATTTTAACATGATGGCACACTTTGACCTTTTAACACACTACCAAGCACAGCACGAAGTCAGTTGGTCTATCTATGGAATGGATTAGTTTAAAAAGATCTTTGTATGCTTACAGTAATTGACTAAGTCACCGCAGCAATAAGACTTTTACAAAGTCATATATATGCATGTCATACATTTATAGAAACTGACGTGTGATTCATTTTGTCCAGCAATTATTTTAATTGCTTATGAAGTCTATGCTCCATAATACCAGCTGTACTAAGAGGATCCATAAATACATTTAAGAGGAAGTGGATGGCATTCACTTATACCTGTGTGCGAGCCTTAAAACCATTAAATATGTAAGGCGAGTATTTTCAATTCCAGCATATAATTGTGGGATTAATGATGAATGGTTAACTTCAAAAGAATAACCAATCAGATATATACTTCAAGACATTAAATGTGTTTTATGTATGTAACATGTTTTAAATAATGTCTGCATAGCATTATTACAATCAACACTTGGATACACATGTAGAAACGCCACTTTTGTTTGATCAGTTAAACTAAATTAAGTTCAATTTAATCAATTAACCATCTAACTTTTAAAATCTAATTTTGTTAAAAGTGAGGCAGATAAATTTGAACAAATTTGAAAACTGAATGCTGAACTTGCTTTTTTTCTTGCAGTTGCATTAAATCCATGGTTCAGGCTGTACACAACATCTCACATATCCTTGTTCATAAAAGCTAACTGAAAAACTATAAATGTGCTTTTCCTGATCTTCTTCTGATGATTCTTAATGATGTAAATAAACTTAATTTGCAATAGGGATATTTCTGCAGAGACACGATACTGACTTTATTGAAATGAAAAGATTATTTTTGACATAATGGTTTAATATGTGCTGATATATTCAAAAATAAAATTTGTGGATCTTAACAAATATAGCTATCAGCAATTCATACTTCGTTAGTAACAGATGCACTTGTGATTTTATTCTGAAACAAATGTGCTGGAAGATGGGATTTCTAAATTACAACGGGGGATATTTGTTCCCTGGAAATGATAACTTCCCCTTTCATTTTTAATATCCCTGGAGTTAATACATCCATCCAATTACAATTAAAAAATATATCCTTAGTTTCATGAATGACAAGCAAAATACTTTATTTTTACAGGCGAAATCAATCAAGCTAAACAATTTTGAGCCCTGGGTGTGCATCGTTGTGGCTCCTGGGCAAAGCTGAAGAGGCTAATTTATCAGGAAGGGTGGTGTGCACGGTGGTCTGTGGACTAGAGCGTGGGGTGGTCTCAAGACAAAGTGTACTACTGTGTCGAGGGATATCTTTACAGTGCCGTCTTTGAGCTCTGCTGTTTACTTTGGCCTACAACCCCTTTTATGATGGGAATTTTACATATTTTCCTGACAGAACCTGGAAGAAGAGAAGTAGCGAACTTTTACCTAGGCTGAGGCAGAAGTCTGGCCATTGGGCTTTCTAACTCACTGATCTCTGGTCAGCCAAAATAGGGTTGAGATTAACCTTGTGCACCAAAATGTCAGTCAAATAGAAAGCATAGCAGATAAAAAGGCAGGGCACGTAAAACACTTTCCTCAAGATGCTCGTACGTTATGGCACTGTTTGAGAAGTCAAATGAGCTAATGGAGACTTTTGTTAGCACTAGGCTATGGCGAAGGCCACGTTGTCTTCAGTTGTTAGAGACAATCATGACAGCCAACCAAGCTGAGGAATGACTTAAACAACACACATTTTAGGTGGGCTAGTGGATGTCCTGTCCAATGAGAGACAATGTTCAGCTGGAGATAGACAATGGAGATCCAGAAGGACTTCTGTGCAGGCCAAGGACATTCAGAGCACTGCATTATACCATCTGCTGCCATTTCACACACCTTTCACACACAATCTTTATTCAGACAGCACACATCATTTTTATTATTTTCTGTTGAATGGGTACAAGTGTGCTTGTGCAGTATATCTACATTGAGGGGCCATCGCCAGGTAAAGACCTTCTATCAGCAGGTTCCAAAGGAAGCTGATGGTAACCAGAGCTGTGACAGGGCTTGTGTTAATGCAGCTACACAGTTAAGCCTAAGGTAAATTATTCTTGGACATTTTCATTCCCATCCCCGAGGCTTTTTCTCAATGTTCTCCCGGGGTTATAGGCCCATATGAAACATTGATCTGTACACTACAGGGTACTTCACATTGCTTCACATCAGGCCACCCTCCTGGTACACTGGAGTTACTGCCCATACTGAACACTAATCTGTACACTACAGTGTATATGTCCCAATTCTTCACATTGGCCCACCCCTCCTGTTCCAACTCATCCTCTTCAGCTCTTAGTTATGTTGATAGTTTTTTTTTTTGGGCAGGGGGGACGTTCACATACACTCCATCTTCCTGAACAGTGTCCAACTGTTTCCTGGCAGAGTGCTTCAGTAATGCAGCCAAGGCTCATCTCACAGAGCAGCCCCTTTAGTGCTGTGGGCGTCAGAGTGCTCAGAAGAGCATCCAGCGGTAAGCTAGTGTTTGACTCACTTCTCAGATGCCCTAGAACACGGCTGCCCAAGCCAGTCACCAGCTGCCAGTGCAAACACCCAGAACGTCTAGTGGCCGACAGTACAGACACCGTCGACTTACCACAGAGAGACCTTGAACATTTTGGAAGTGTTAAGCTGATAAAAAAGCATGACTCATAAAAACATGCACGCACAGGACATAACTAATAATAACCCAAGCTACAGACACATCCTCTCCTTGCTCTGCGTGCCTAATTTATTGCTTGTGTATATCATGCTGCATATGCACAAAAAAGCATTTGATAAAGTGCTCTGTGTTGAACCAGCATAATTTTACAAGTTACTTTTTATTAAATTACATTTTTTAGATGGTTATTAATGTCTGCGTGTTTTCATAAATACTTATTTTGATACACAGACAAAAAGATTTTTTTGTGTGTAATGTGCAGTAAGGTTAACTAAAATATAAACGAAAAAAGTACTTGCACTAGTCAACACACATAAAACATACCGCTGGCCAACTGTGAGGGAATATTCCAATTAAGAAACACTGGTTTAATGTGAAAACCCATTGGAATCTCTACAGAGCAGTGTACGACAAAGTTGCTGTGAGGTTCTTCCTCAGGTCACTGGCAACCTCTCTGGTGCACCGGGGCTTTTAGTTCCAGTGCTATTCTGAGAAACTGCTGCTGTGTCCCTTTCTTTACTGGGCGCACAAGACTCTCTGAGGTGGCTTGTTATGCTTTGGGCTTAATTCAGGCATTTAGGTACATGTTGTCAAATTAAGCACTGCTGTTAATTTCACATGACCCTGCATTTTCAGTACTCAGAGCTTAATAACTGTGAGAAAACCTACTCGTCATGTAACAGAAAGGCAATAGAAGGTAATTACTTTGTTTTTCCGTAATTTTTTTTCCCCAAATTCAATTTATTACTAAGAATTTAAAAGGCCAAATTCCAGAAAACTAATCACATTCTGTTTTTCGTAGCTTCCCACCAGTCAAAACTAAAGATGTTTTCTTGTAAGACCTATATTGAAATACACTGAATTGTTTTAGCTTTTTAGCATTGATGGGTCATGCCACTATGGAAAAAAATGCAGTCGCTCATATTACTTGCAGATGCCACCACATACTTTCATACTTCATTAAAACAATCACTTCATTGAAGTATTAATTAAAGTAGTACATAAATAGTAAATACAGAATTTTCCACAGTGCAGCTAGTATAACATCATGATATTCGGCAGATACAAATTTTGCACATCAAAGATCTCCCCTAGTCTCAAAAAAATCACAAGTCTGAGGAAATACTAAAAAGTCCATGTGAAATATTGCCACGGAAATGTCTTTGATCAAAAAGGCTTGACACTGCATTGAATTTTGGGCCTTATTCCCTTGACATGGCTGTTTGTAACCAGATGACATAAAAATACTTCACTCAATCCCCCAAACTCCAAAACAAAGATACCTAAAGCCAAAGTCATAACGAGTCTGTCAACAAATTGTAAAAAAAGGATGTGTGTGCTTATGATAAGAGCAGCTATTTCACTACCATTTTACAAAATTCAATACATTCTCCTATTAAAATGGTAGCAATGCTACGTAGTGTAGTGTAATTTCCTGCCAAGTCGTAGGAACCACCCAACGTCCATCTCCTCCTTTTTGTGGAGGGCCACTATAAGAACAGGGAAAAAGTACAGTATGTAACAGTATGGTTAAAGAACACAGACCCCATTGTGTGGAATAAAACATTACCCGTACAGAAATGACACAAACTTAGTATGAAACCCAAAAACAAAAATCCTCCAGCTGCTATTTTTAAACCCCTCCATTTACTGTACCACTTATCCTACGTAGGGTCACAGGGAGGCCTGGAGCCTATCCCAGGTAGCCTTGGGCACAGGGTCGGGACACCCAGGATAGGGTGCAAACCATTACAGGACACACACACACACACACACACACACACACACACAATGGGCAATTTGGAAGCACCACTCAGCCTATAGTACTTGTTTTTGGCTGTGGGATGGACCTCAGGTACCTGGAGGAAACCCATGAAGTACAGAGAGAACATGATAACTTCATGTACAGCAAGCAAAGGAAAGGCTTGAGCCCTCAGCCCTGGCAGTCCAAGGCAACAGTCCTAACAACTAAGCCACTATTCTCCCCCGCTTCAATCCCTTGTACCCAATAAACCCTCACTCTGGAGAACAATTAGTACTTGCTCTCACCAAAGCCTGTCTACCTAACACTGCCACTGCCTGTCTTCACAGTAACAGCAGTCCAACTTCCGGTGTGATTTGCCAACCTGGTTTCATTACTCGATAAATGCCTGACCAATGTGCCAATGAACAACATTTTTCTGACTGTGACATTTACAAAGTTAACCAATGTTAAAAATAAGGTATGACCTACATGGACAAGTTGGGAGCCAAACAAAACATGCAATACAACATTACATTAAAACCCATACTAGGCTTATGGCAGGATGAAAATAAATGACGTGTGAAGGACAGAAAAGAAGGACACTGAAAGCATCACACTGGTGCTTTTCAGGATACTACTGTACATTTGCAAACTTTATGTGTTCAGTTTACTGTTAACCTTCTGAAAACACCCGTTTTCATAAAATTATAGGGCTGGTTTGTATTGTGAACATGTTACTATACCATATATACTTCTGTTCAAAATCTACATAGACCGCCCATCAGATGAGACCTTAGAAATATATTGTATAAGTCGGCAGTAACTTTTGCATTTGTAATAATTGGTTTACCACGTTGGTTTTTCCGGTGTTCTGGTTACTCACATCACTTTGACTGTGGAGTAGTCTATTGGAGAACCCATTTTAATTAAAACCACAATCCAACATAATGGTTAAATATAACAGCTGCAATATATTTACTGGAAGTCACAATGTACGGGAAATCAAATAGCGCACGCTGCCATCCATAACTGCCAGGGCAAAGCAAGCTGCCCATCGTCTGCCGTGTCGCAGTGTGGCGCGCACGCCTAAGGTGGGTGGAGGAGAGTGAGGACGGTGCTCCGGTGTGATTTGCAATACCCTGCCCTCTGCGCTTTCTCTCTAATGCTTCTGTCCCTGAAGAGTGTCAGGGCTACGCAGAGGAGTGTTGAGCAATTTAAAACTGATTAAAAACAAGCCCAGGCAAAGTATACCGCTCTGGGAAAAAAACATGGGTTATGACAGGAAAATATCATATGGGTTATTAAAAATAAACTAGAACAAAGTCTACTGAAAGTGGTTAATGCTAAAATGAGACCCCTGGGAAATACTGAAATGTTGTTTCAAGGGCCTTGTCATGTCAGTCAAACAAAAAACCTGTTAGAGCAGGACTAAATAACAAAGAAGAATATAATAAAGTCAATAATATAAGACACCTGACAATGATGCAGTGCAGGCTTGACATGCTGGCTTTATACTGTAAACTGCTTCAAAGCCAAGACAGAAGATACAAAGTAAAGAGAGCGAGCGAGTTAAAGGAAGTACACCAGTACGATTCTGATATAACACCCAAACATGTTCACCCTGTGGTGAGACAAAATAAGGTAAAACCTGATTTGTTTTTGTTTTGAAAACCCAAATGAAACACAGCGCACAGCTGAAACAAGGATTGTCCTAAATCGACGTTTTAGGGGTACACCTAAAAACCAACCGGTACATATGGCAAACTACTGCATTTAGTAGATTAAAAGTCAATATGCATTTAGTGTTTAATAACAAATATAGGGTGTGGCCTCCAATAACACAAGCAAGCCTTTAAATTATTGTAAAATTGTGCTTTTCAGAAAGCAGGCTATGAGTTACCATAATTATGCAACATCATAGAAGACGGATGTGACACAGTGTACGAAGCCACATGACCACAAGCAGATGCCGGTGAAGTCAGCCACACGCAGGCGATGAAACTGTCACTACATCCGCTATAAAGTGACAGCGCCCCCCCCCGCCCCCCTCGGATTGGGACCTTTTCCACCTCCACAGAGAATGTCACAAATCCCGGGCACTGAAGCGGGAGGCCTGTAGCAGACGAAATGGCCTTGACTTGAAGAGCATGGATTGGAATCCAAACTGAGGCAGCCAACCATCCATCTCGAGGCATGAGCCGCTGTCAGTCAGACAGCTGTCCAATAAAAGCCGGAGCGCTGAGTTCATCGCACCTTCGCTGGCATTCGTCTTAAGGAGCAGTGTAATGGACCCTAAGAAGCGTTAGTTATCATGTGTTTTAAAGTCCAAATAATAACGCCATCTTTATCGGCAGCATTATATGCCAGTGACTCATTTTCAGTGCAAGACGATGACCTCAGTTCAGCCCACATTGCTGGAGGACGCTGATTTGCAGGGGAGCAGAAGATTGCAAAGGATCCCTGCCAGGTTACTTGTGTTATTAAACAGGGCTGTTGGCATACCAGGGGACATGCCATTCATAGCTTTCCTCACTTTGGCTGGCAGAGGATACCTGTGGTGAGCAGCCGCATAAATTACCGGACTTACATGCAAAGGTTAGGCTGGCCTCTCGACTCACGATGGTCCCGAAGGAGTTCGAGGCGAGACACTGGTATGTCCCGGCGTCCTCATCTTTGTTCAGATGGCCGATTCGCAGGTTGCCTCCTGAAAGGCTGTAGCGGGACCCTGGTTTAGGGACGATCAGCGTGTTGTTTAGCTTCCACCTATAGAACAAGAAGCCATGGTGTTTAGCGCAAAGTACTCTTGATGTCTAGTGAGACTTTTCAAAACAAAAGGGTTTAGCAGGACAAGGTGTGTGACACAAAGTGTTGAAAATAGGTAAACCAGAGTTGTCTGAATTTCTGGATGTGGCTAAAACCAGCCATATATAACAATAATGCTCATTTAGAAAGTAATAAATTAAACACAACATGTGCTGTGTCTTCTAATAAAATATAAAACTGTTTTCCAATTAAAAAAAAAAACAAAAAAGACACACACACACACACACACACACACACACACACACACACACAAAAGAAATGAATTATTGGATTTTTGAAGCTTATTCAGAATTATTTTCCCAGTGTAAAAAGTGGATAATAATTCTTTCTGCTTTTTGGTTGGAAATGGACATTAGAAAGAAAGATCTGAGCCTTGACTTAAATCCATTCTTTAAATTCATGAAAACAGTTCATTTATATAATTTGCCACTGGCTCCAAGAGAAAGCCTGTCACAGATTACTTTCCATATCTTTCCTCTTTTGACAAAAATACTGTTGATTGTAGAGTAACTGTCAATACTTCAGGATTTTAATGGTAAAACTATAGTTAGCCAAATTGAATAAAGTATATATATATATATATATATATATATTTCTCATTCCATCCATTATCCACCTTGTCCTTTGCAGGATTGCTGGTGGCCTGCACCCAAAAGATTGGGTATTCACACACATAAAATATTTTCATTTTATATTTTTGGCCATTTTGTTGAAGTGTAGTTGAAGCACATGTAAATAATCCATCCATCCATCCATCCATCCATTATCTTAACTGCTTACTCCTGGTGAGGGTCGCGGGGAAGCCTGGAGCCCATCCCAGAGCACATAGGGCGCAGGGCAGGGGACACCCAGGGCGTGGCGCCAACCCACCCATGTAAATAAAAATTATTTTTATTTTTCCAACTAAAAGTCAATATGCTTAAATATGCAATCTCTTAATAACATTCCTAAAAGATGAGAATGAAACACCCAGCAAGCTTAAGAGCTTTTATTTAATATACTATGCAGTTATGCATGCTAAACATATAAAAATGCAAAAAATTATAAATATTTGTATACACACACACACACACACACATATATATGTGTACATGTTACATGTTACGTGTTAGGGTCCTGTGTACCCTGGTGGAACACATGCTCTCATGTTAAGATGGCCTGAACAGTCTCTGCAACAAATCATAGTGATCAGCTGAGGCACTTACCGTGGTGGTGTGTGTGTGTGTGTGTGTGTGTGTGTGTGTGTGTGTGTGTGCGTGTGTGTGTGTGCGCAAGCACGCACGTGTGTGCAGGAGAAGTTTTGAATAAGGCAATAAAATTGTCAGGCAGAAATTTAAAATTGCATTGTAATAATACAGATGTAATGTACCTAGGTCTTTAATCTGAACACTTTGAAATGGTTTCAGATTTTCCCAAGCATTTTACTTAAAACCCCTGGAATATTCACAATTACCTTGAGAAATACCAGCTCATTTTCAAGACCTACAGTTGACCTTTAAAAATGCGTAATATTAGGGAAACATTTTTGTAATGCACTAGTGCCTTTCTGGTAGTCCTCACTGAGTCATGGGGAAAGACAGAAATAAATAAATTCAAGTGATTTATTTTATACCCCCATGTTATTTAAATGTAAATATCCAATTATCTATTAATCAAAAATGTATTTCAAAGGCTAATTTAAAAATAATTTAAATAAATTGTACAGTGTTTTGGCATAATGACTGGCACAGGAACCAGACAAGGCTGATGCACAAAGTGCTGGTTTATTCAAAAGCAGAGCAAAAGCCAAAATCCTGAGCCTAGAACCATACTCCAACAATCATGCAAAAAAGGGCAAAAAACTCCACAAAGACCACGAGGAAGATTTGGAAAAAGAGGACTAGGAGAACAGAGTAAGAGTTCATACAAACACAAGGAGGTTAGTTCAAGTCCCTATCAGCAGCATACATTGGGTGGGGCAGGAAGGGGTACAACCTGAAGGGGGCGTGACCGTGTCTGTTTAAGCCAAACAAGTCAATAGGTCTCAAAGTTTGTCAACCCACCTCCTCCCTTCAGAAAACACAAAGTCAGTGGTTGCCCTAAGCCAGCGGTGGGCAACCACTGTCCTGGAGAGCCTCAGAGGGTGCAGGTTTTGGTTTCAGCCCATTCAGTCAATTTAATTTGACCACTATCTTTATTAAACATCAAATTATGTAATTGCTTATTCTCTTTCTCCGTGATTATTTGTCTGAGCTTAGTTGTTTTAAATTATAGAGTTACAAAGAAGAAAGTGTTAAAAGTGAGACTGTTTACGCTTTATGATCGGTAACATAATTATAAACCGTACATTACAATGTCTCTCTAACTACAGAATCACAGCAGAAATAATATGGATAATTCAGCAGTGTTTAATTCAAACCTGTTATTATTAATTGTTTTTGAATTGCAATAATTAATGAATAGCGGAAACAGGTGCCAATAACAAAGAATGCTTAAGCAGCGACTTAAGTGATTATTAACAACCATAGCTGTAAAAATATGTTTAAAAAATGAAAAATGAATGAGCATCAGGAATTCTTTGTCATGCTTTTAAAATTCTTATTTTAAATGAACACAGCTTCTTGGGAATTACTGGACTGTCACAGTACTTATACAAAAACATCAATGTTTAATTGACATTAAGATTCAATTAAAGGCAGAAATTGGCTAATATTCAGGTGACTGTTGGGCATTTCCAGGAGTGGTGTGCTTGAGGAGATGTTGGTATTGCTACATTGTGCAGGCAAAGTGTGTTATTGTTTGCAAACACAGACTTAGAGAACTGGCTGAGATTGACCGAGCACACGCAATTGTTACATTCAGGGCCTCTAACTTAACACAATGTGTTTGCACATTTGTTTTGGCCAGAAAAATGGTATATGCTTGAAATGTACAACACATTATAATTACATAACGAACTTTACTAGAAGAGAGACAAAAATACATGAAATAAATATTTTCCTGACAACATGTGGTCGTATATGTTTCTTCAACATTTGTCATTTGAAACAAACTGCACATCGAATCAAAATGAAGAACTGTACTGTGTATTTACATACGCTCAAACTTCAACACACAGTTCAGATATGTTGCATTACAGATTCAAATCACCCATTCTGAGACGTGATGCAGATCAATGACTCTCTTATCTTTAAACAGCAAACTGTGCGAATGGTTCATTTCACGCTACAACACTGAGGGAAAGTCAGCGTAATCACACATACAGGGTAATCATAAAATTGCCCTTTATAAGACGAGAAACTACAAAACTCAATAAAATTCACTGGGAAATCCAGAAAGGGGAAAAAGGCCTTACATGGATTCTCTTTAATCATTATAGATGGCTGTGTTATACGTTACTGTCAGCATGCCACTTTTCTGGTCAGAGCTTACCCTGCTTACTCATGTTCAGTACACACACAAACAAACACCACTTATGCTGCAGTTTTAAACCTGTGTATGTACCTAGGCAGTTTAGCTCCGCAGTCATCTTCTTCTATACCACTGAGTTCTGTTAAAGGTCACAGGAAGCCTGGAGCCCATCCCAGAACACATAAGGCACAGCACAGGGGACACCCTGGGTGGGGCATAAACCCACCACAGGGCACACACACTATGGGCAATTTAAAGACACCAATCAACCTAACCATTGCATGTCTTTAGACTGCGGGGAGGAAACCAGAGAACCCTGAGAAAAGCCACCAAGCATAGGGAGAACATGCAAACTCCACGCACCCAAGGCAGGAATCAAACCCCAGGCCTGGAAGTGCAAGGCAACGGTGCTAACCACCACGCCACCGTGCTGCCTCCAGTTTAGCTCACCACTTCCGAATGCACTTATTTCTTAAAGGTGTGACAGCAGGTCCCTGTGGTAGCTTGAGTGGACATGCTTTTGTGCACATCCTTTCTTATTGTCTTCAGAGCACAACAAAGCCTCCCAGAGTGCGTAATCTGCACAGAACTTGGCCTGCACACCCCAGAGAGGATGAGGCGCGTGTACCACACACAGCGTCCCTGTCCAATTTGGCGCTGACTCTGGACAAACAAGGCCAAAATAACAGGGATGCTGCACTACCGGTCAACCTATACCAGTCAGGGCTGTGCTTTACCACGACCCTCCTGGGAACTCTTCCAACGTACTTTAAACCTTATTAAAATTGAATACAGGGGAAAGAGTGATGTCCACAAATTTGCGTAAGTGCTTCACTGCTGCTTCAGAATTTTAGCTTTCAAAAGCAAAAAGCAGACCATTAAAAAGGAACATTAAACATTTATTCAACTACACAATGAATATTGCCTTAGACTATCATGGTTTGTGCTACTGACAGGATGCAAGGTAGCCCTAATTGATACAAATAATGGGGAAGGAGAGCCAATCTGCTCTCATGCGTCAAGATATGGGGCAGCTTGTTTGTGCTAAGCATTTCCAAGCGGGTTGCAAATGATTCCATTAAAAATTCAAAACACGTGGTCAAGCTGAGGGTGAGGGTAAATGTTCTGTGTTTCTTTTTTGTGCTTTTATCGTGTTTTAATTTCGACATGAAGACTAAACTGACAAATTATTTTTAATGTCATGATAATGACAATTGTACTCCCACACACTCAACTGGCCTCAATGCTTCTTTGATGAAAATAAATAAATAAATAAACGTACAAAATAACTCTGTATGGACTACAGCGTTGGATTTATACAATGGCTGCCCTGCAAACACTTGCCCAAGCAACAGAGGAAGATACTGCATTATGTGCTTATCTGTATGCTGCAATGTGGCATACTGGAATAGTTTCAGTTTTTCCATCACATACATCTAAACTGCAAAAAAGGAAAGGAAAAAAACACCAAGCACATCAAACTAATGTGATGAGATAATGCATTTTGAAGGTGTTGGCTCATGGAAAAGTGACAAACATATGTAGCTCACACAGACAGCATTTGGAGAAAGCAGATAAAGACCATATTGCTATTTGTTCCATATCTTCTTAATATGAAGACCTTGTGCAAGCAGTTTCCAGTGTGAACAAAGCCGAGTGAAAACTACATTTACAAAAATAAAAAAATGGCATAAAGGAAGCATATCAGTGAGCTACATTTACTGAGCAGATTGGCTAGGCTATTGATCTTCCGTTGACTGACAGTGGAAAGCTAAATGCCTCAAAACACGTGGTTAAACATTATTTTTCTCCTCCATCACAACATGTGTGTCACATGGTCTGGGTACTTGCTAGTGGAAGGAGCACAAGGGGAGTGTGCATAGCTCATATACGGTAATTGTTTCACCATACACTGTTTTACTGCTTCAATCAGCTGTCTGTCTCATCACCAAAAAATAAAAAATAAATAAACAATAAAACCTCAGTAAGTGTTACTAACAGGATGAATTATTTCATGTCATTAAAAGGGCAGGCTATAAGTCATTCACTCTGACAGATCTGTCAAGCATGGTCAACTCACTATTTCACTAACTGACAGTTCACATATTGCAGGGTTATTTACACACACATGCTTCATGATATGCAATGCATATTAACTGTTACATCAAAAGTAAAATTCAGGAATCCTAGAGTCAGACTTCACAATTCAAAACTACTTTACTAAAACTGGACATTTGAATGTCTTTTAAAAATTGGTACAGCCCTTACAAAATAGTCATAATCATTAAGATAGAGCTGCAGTAATAGTCTACTGCAGTTGTCCGATGAAAATTAGTATTTATATCAACTATAAATGTCTTACTGAAAAGTAAATATACATAATAGCACTCTTGACTTCATTGTTAACATTTAAGATTATTCAAACTTTTAATTACTAGCAGTTTATTTTTGTTTGAACACAAGCCATCACGCAGATGTGTTGGACATGAAAACAGTACTTTATAAATTGTCTTAGATTAATACTATTTTTAGCTTAATTATAAGATGAATATAGAACTGTGCAGTGTGACAACACACAAACTCGTACATATTCCGGATGCTGGCCCACGACCCATGAGAAAACGTGACGCATTTGCAAGCTAGACATTTCCCGGGGCTGCTGGACCCTTGAAAAATCCCATCCATAACCATATAAGGCAACCAGAAATCTGGCATATGGGTGTCCATATGGGGTCTGTGCAGGAGGACGGTAAAGATACACACAAGGGTATATCTGGGAGAAAACAGAGTATGGAACAAAAGCAAACATGGCTGCTGCTATGGATAGTATGGGCTGGGATAGACGGGGCGACCCATGTTCACCCACAGCAGGTCCTACAGCACTGACCGTTCCAGGACACCGTGGCCTTAGAACAGGATGCTACACATCAGACAATGATAACTCTATAACAATATTTATATCTAATATTGTAGATTATTAAGTTACGGTTTGATAATGTTGTACATCTTGTCAAAAATGGACTTCATTTACCAATATTTTCCTAATTTTTTTCTTAAATTTGTTCTTTAGAAAGGTCCTAAGATGGTTGTAAGAAAAGTATATATCATATTCATGATGTCTTCTTAAACTGCAGAATTTTGTCATATTCTTAAAGATTTTTTTACAAAATAATAATAATAATAATAATAATAATAAAGGTATGCACTGAAATCTGCTTGATTTTTTTAAGTTAAGCATTTCTTTCTTGAAGCTATAAAGAATCACACTGTAAAATTGAAATTTTGCAATTAATTTCTGTCAGACTTGTACATGATCACACATTTTAGAAGACCATACTACTTTGCAAAAAGTATGTAAATAATTGTTTAAAAGTATGTATGATAAAGATATTATTGTAAGTTAAAATATAAATATTGTAATTTAAATCTTATAATATAACACCACAGTAAATATACACTCACCAGCCACTTTATTAGGTACACCTGTTTAATTGCTTGGTAACACAAATTGCTAATCAGCCAATCACATGGCAGCAACTCAATGCATTTAGGTTGTGACTTTGAATGTGGAATGGTTGTTGGTGCCAGACGGGCTGGTCTGAGTATTTCAAAAACTGCTGATCTACTGGGA
>JABJVR010000103.1:5970447-5986777 GCA_025773905.1 Chitala chitala | reverse complement strand
ACCAATCAACCTAACCTGCATGATTTTTGGACTGTGGGAGGAAACCGGAGCACCCGGAGAAAACCCACCAAGCACAGAGAGAACATGCAATCTCCACACACACAGACCCAAAGTGGGAATTGAACCCCAGGCCTGGAGGTGCGCGGCGACAGTGCTAACCACCACACCACCGTGCCGCCTTACTACATTGTCATAATAATAATAATAATAATAATACAATTTATTTATTCATTAATGTTTTTGTTATATGTCTCATTGGCATTGGCAAACTGTATTGCTGTAGCTTCACTCTCCAGACGTCATGGATACAAAACCTGTCCTTGGTTCCTTGACACACTTCATGGGGATTTTGCCTGCCCCCCCCCCCCAGACCATGCATGTGTTCTCACCAGAGCCTTGATTTTGGAGCCTTGATTTTAGAGCTCAGCTCAGGTGAAATGCAACAAATGCTTGCAACTTGCAGCTGGTGCGTGTGTATGTGTGTATGAGAACTCCAGAATACACCATGCTGTGTTCCTCTGAGTCGCTCAGTGGTTCAGAAATTAATTTTAAAAAATCATATCCATGAATGTATTGAGTATTAACATTATATGACTGAAAGCATAGCATAACAATGATAAAACAATAATTTCTGTTTTTTACTGCCTGGCAATATTATATTAGGCTGCTCACAAAGGCTGTGAGAATACACAGTAAACATTTTACATATCATTCTACCCCACCCCTACACACATACATTTCTCTCCGGAAAAATCAAAGCACACAGACTACGGAAGATTGCCCAGATTTTCTTAGCCATCATAATCACTGCTTGATGGTAAAATTATTAATGAGTTCACCATTTGGTAACTGTTCCATCTGGAGAAGCCCTGCAGTCACTCTGTGACAAACTGCCCCTGGCCACTCTTACTCATTTGCACATTCTTTCATTCTAAAGTGCTGCCATAAAAGGTCATTAATGTTTAAAGACTTGTGCCCACTCAGACTTTTTCTTATGAGATGAAAATTGTGAACAATACAAAAATACATGCTCTTCACAGATAAACCTCATAGCTGCGTGAACTGTTGATGAAAAACATCCCCTATGTGAAGCTGACAGTCTGAGCATAGACTGAATCTGAATTAGGTCACAATGAATTTTCAAAGCTCGTTTGAAAAACAAAAACAAGCGATTTCTGTTACCTCAAAGAAAATTGATGTTGTTACATTCAGATACAATCCTTTTTATCCCAAACTTCTCTCTGCTGTGTGTATATTAAAATTGGCTGTTTCCAATTTAAACAATGTCAAGTGTTGACTTGGACTTCAGACCATTACTGAAAACACAAGGGATGTTTGTGATTAGTTAAAATGTTAATTGTTATGTATAAGTACCATGCCTTATGGTTTCTCAACAAGAGACTTAAGCCAGCTAGAACATTCATTGCAAACATTTTTTTATAACCTTTAACTCTGAACACAGAGAATCCATGCAGCAATCTTACACAATGTGAGGTCTCTTACATCCCCTTGACCTTCCACCAAGGCTCTTCCATGATCAGTTAGACAGACCCTTCTACCAATTAAACATTCTCAGCTCTTACTAGATCACCTCAGTAACAACCCCAAAACATGTCCCACCACACAGCATTGTTTAAGCAGGAGAAGTGAGTCCTGTTGAACTGACCACGTAGTTACTTACACAAACCACATCTAGTGTATTAGCATCTAAAGCATTGTAAAGTTGGGTGGAACATCGCAATATCTGACACGTTAAATCAACAATTTTTTGCCTCCTCCAGCACATTTCCAGGTGTATTGGGATTACTGGATAATCCCCTGGCACACCTGAGAGTTACAGCAGTTCTCTGGAGATTAATAATACTGATGTTGAGACACTCACCTGTCATGAAGCCTGACAAGATTATTCCACTCTGTGGCTAGAAACTACTTGTTCCTTTGTATTGTAGCCTTCACCGAAACCCCATTTCATGGTTCAGCTGAAGCCTCTTTATTTATTTATTTTTCTACTTTTATGGGTTGAGTTTTTGAAATTTTTTTGAAAAGTTAAAAGATTGCTTTCACAAACATAAAAACAGGAAAGGGAATAGGTGTGACGGAGAACATCATTTGAGAAATGTTATATTTTAATAAGATAATATAAAAATACTTTTCATAATTTTATCAGTACTTGTTCAAAAACATTGGAAATAATATGGAATACAGTACAGTTTCTTTTCAAATATGTGGGTTCAGAATGAAACATAGTATGTAGGACACACGTAACGACATTTAAGCACATTTAAGCACTTAAAAAAATTTAATGTGATGCTGTTTCTGAGGCTTTTATTCCTCGGTCCCCCAAAATATCAGATAATGCCACATCACTTTCCATAACCTTTTCTGCTGCAACACTTCTAGCCTCCTGACAGTCTCGTGATACGGTTTCACAGAAAATTACACTTGTAAAAGACAATATTTGTGTCAACACATTGTGTTTGAATTTTTTTCTGTAAAGTTAAATACAGATTTGCATGCAAAGGCGTTTTGAATGTAATGGTGTCCGAACAACCATACGGATGAGACACACCCTCTCCTGCTGTGGCTATCTTGAGCTATTGTCTCTCAGTGTTAAAATCCATGTCTGACAGTAGCCATCACACATGCGATCCAGTAATAAGTAGTTTGACATCCATAAGAAACTACAGTATGTCTTATTTTTATTCAAATGTATGGAGGAAATTACATTAAAATAAATATAAAATAAATATAAAAATGAACTGAAATCAAATTCAACTGAAAGTGGATTGCTTTTAGTATTTTTCACTCAGATGTGAGATTCATTTCTCATAGTAGACAGTGAAAAGGTTGCTATAAAAAGTTCACCATTTAACTTAGAAATGAAAGTTTTGTCAAAGCAATGTGATTTTTCCAATATGAAATTTTATTGCATTAAATATCATCTCACAGAGATATTCTTGGGTATTAATACAATGGTATTAAAATCCATGTTCAAAACTATTATAAATAACAATCATATTAATAAATTATAATTCAAGTATATTAAATTAAAATAATCAAAGCATCTGAAATCCACAGGACTACAAAAATGTTTGAAAAAGGTGATAAATCACAAAATTTACAGTAAAGCAGTTAAAAACATTTCCAGATAAGGTTAATCTATAAATATGTCTCCTTCAGGGTTCAGATTTATTGACAGTCACAACATGCAAAGCATAATTTTCATACAATGGCATTATTCATATTGTTTATAGCAAATTTTTGTTTAATTCAGAGAGTTAAGAACGATCTTCTTCACCACACTAGTCAACAATCATTTTAGTCGTCTGATGGAATACTTGATTGTTTTTACACTGGTTTATTAATATATTTTTACTTCATGACTGTGTAACGGTATTTAGTTTGGAATTGCTTTGGCTAGAAAAAGGACTATAAAATTTAAGATTACCACAGTATTTCAGTGTTTGGTTGTCTGTTTCTGGTCAGGATGAGAACTGACAGTGAAGCAAATGTGGGGTGTATTGTGCAGTCATACAACTGAACGTGACCCACTTAACTAGGCCATGAAAAAACGTTGAGTGTAGAGTGGAGTGAAAACCCAGGTCCCATCCTGTACACGACAGTGACTGTCAGCTTGCAGACTACGCTGACAGAGGGAATCCAGCTGGGAGTCACAGGGAAGGAGAAATAAGAAAAGGACCTTCTCCGTCTTCTCCATCTACTTCTCCATTGCGCTCATAGGGTTTTAAAGAGCAAGAAACAATGGAAGCTCTCCTAATGTGTGGCATCTGTGTCTGTGCTGCCTTTTCCCCATATTCAGCTTTTAAGTAAATGATTTTGCTCTTTCTGAGGGTGATGTTCGAATTTTGTTAATCTAATCCTTGTTACTTATTAGGATGCTTTTGACTGGTGTGTCTGTACTTATTCCATCCTTACTGGAATATTGCCAGTCTTCACACAACAAACTCTACATTTAATTCAAAAGTCTCATGAAGAATATTTTACATAAAGACTGGAGCTGATTTACTGTCAAAGACATCTCAGTTTGTCTCTTTACTGGAATCGTAATATATTGTCAGCTTTTGAAAATCTTTGAAAACAAGATGCATAGCAAAGACCACACAAATGAGTGCCACGCCCTTTTCTGCAAACACCATATTGGTTTTTGACAAATATTAAACAATGAAAACACCTGAGTTTCCTCTCTTTGTACAGTAAATTATTAATATATTACTAATATTTTCTATCTTATAGGTCCTACACGTAGCGGTTTCATTCTTCTTACATTCATATCCAGAAAAGACAAAGGTAACAGACTTAACAAGCTGAAGTACTGAGTTTATGGGAAGTAATAATGTTGAGACATCATCCATATTCTTCAAAAAACTAAAATGTAAAAGCAGGTACATTGCAATATTTTACTAAAACATTATATTTTGTGCATTACAACTATCAAATTAACATTGCCAATAACCCCTTGAAAGTGTCACATTTATTTCTTTTATAAAATCAGCGTTGATATAAAAAACATTACTGTAAAAATATCTGTAATCTTGTTGACATTGCAACGAAAACAGCCCTTTGAATTAAGACCTGAAAAAAAGAGAAAAGGCTAATTTCTTTAGCAGTAGAACACATCATAAAAATCACTTATGTTTTTAAATTTTTAAAGTTCTTTAGTTTTATCAGCTGTGTCCTCAGAACAGGAATCAGTATGACAATTATTAAATTATTTATAATTTACTTACATGTGTGATTAGGGCCCCTACAGAGTGTGATTAAGAGACCTACACAGTGTGACTATGATACCATCATGGTGTATTTACGACACTTATATGATGTGATTAGGGCCCCTACATATTGTCATTAAGACACCTACACAATGCGATGAGGGTCCCTAAATAACGTCAACAGGACACCTACACAGTGTGATTAGGACACTTACTTGACATCTTGGGTATCCTGATGGGGCCACTGCTTCCACCGTCCCCTCCATCACTTAGTACTCTGACCTCAATCAGGTAGTCGTCACCTGAGGTGAGCTGCAGCTCCACTGAGGTCCTGTTTGTCTCTACTACTTTGGTTTGACTACGCCAGTTCTGACGATACTCCACCTGTGAGACGAACACAATGCCAACCATATGGGTTAATATACAGCACATCTCTGCAGCAGGTTAAATATATAAAGAAATACAATTTTATGACAAGACGTTTCAATAACTGTCACCTGTACACTTTTCAAAGTATAAGTGGAGTTCTAAATTAAAGTAAAAATGCATCCCCAGTTAGCCCCTCCTTTCCCAATACATTTCCGATGTCTTTCATGTGTATTTTTTAACAACAGCCTCCATAAAAACATAATCATCAACACAAAAGCAATCACTTCTTCTGATCACACCATTCTCGCAAAAAAAACACTGCAGTGAGAGACCCTAAATTTAACATGTACTAGTCTTTTATGGTACGTTTGCAAATATTTCAACTGAAATAAAGCTGAAATAAATGGACACAAACATACAGAAAAAAATAAAAAAACCAAACACAGAGCAAAGCATCTCGTTATTTTGCCTTGTGATGCGAGAAGGACGTTTTCAGATAAAGATTCAAATATTCAAATATTATGCTGATAGTACAAATTTCCTCCGTAAAGATGACAGGATCTCCAAATTATGAGCAGCGGTACTTGTGCGGTTCCCCTGTGGAGCTCCGGCACACTCTGACGTGCGCTTCTCTTCAGCGGCAGAGTGGCTTCTCGAGCAGATAGCCACCTCCTCACCTTCACGCGTACACATCAAAGAGCAACCACGTAATTCCCCGACTGTTCCGTACAAAAAGAGCTCTTTAAACTAAAGCTGCACTTCCTTTTTTCCTTTCTATATTCCTTAACGTCTCACTGCTCCTTGTCACATTGAGACACAAACAGTAACTGACTGAGAGGTCTCTTAACCTCCAGCTGCAGCATGTCCAGATTTTGAGCTTCTGAACTGAAGACAACAGATAAATCCTGAGATTCTTTGCTTTGACTCTGATTGCTTTATGTTGATGTTGTCCCTACATATGACACCTACAACACTGAATATTTTAAATTCACAATCAAAATATGTCAAAATGATGGTGTAATAAAACCCTTGTAGTGTAGTTAATATACAGAATGGTAACACAATGACACTGTGTTGCCGTATGAGGAAGTCACTTTACCTTGTATCCTGTCACCTCTGACTCATTCTCCTTGGCTTTCACATGCTCCCAGTTCAAAAAGATTTTAGAGTTTGTCAGGTTCCACTCAATATTCCCTGGCGGTTGACTTGGTGCTAAAAGGAACACGAAATAAAACACATTTTAGCATAAAGTTACCAGACAGTCAGCCGTTTGTCGATGTTTAAAATGAGTGCTGCAATGTAAAAGGTAAATATTGTAATAAGTGTGGGCTCTGATTGCTAGCTGACCTGGCTTTGCAAAAGTACAGACTTCTGACTATTCACAACATATAAATGCCTAAAGCTTCACTGACAATGTAAATGTTAAATCAATTCTTCATCTTTTGGTAAACGTGATGCTTTGCTGCCACCCAAGAGTTTAAAAAACTCAGTTCTATTAATATACAGGTATTTCAGTTTTCTTTTTCTAATGCATAACGTCTAGGGTTAGCAAAACATATTAGCACTATTACAAAGTTTCTCTATTCATGTATAGACAACCTAGTGCTACAGGACTGTAACTGACAGAAAGTTTTAATTATCAAATTAATTGGCAGACAAGTCTGGAAGTTGGAGTGCATTTAGGTACACTTATTTAACCACAGACTGCTCTGAATTCAATCTCAGTGTCATAACACCGAGAGCATCAAGGAAAAATAACTTTGGCAGAGTGTGTTTTAATTGCAGACTGTTCATTTTGTTACAGCTTTAATTGCCAGCTCTTTCTATTAGCAGAAATTAACTCGCAAACATCCCCCAGTGAGATGCTGGCAAATCTCTTACCAGTTAGTGCTGCTTAGCATTTCACTTTGTTTAGATTTTCACTTACTGACATCAGATCTAAGTCGAGACAGTTTCTCCTTGTAAAAAGCAATCTAACCCTCTCTGCAAAAGAGTCCCTACTTCATAATTTAACTTCCTGTGTTGCATTTAAGGTTCTAATGGCACTGCATTCTCAGGCATTGCATTTGTAAGTTGCTTCATGCAGCCCACTTGGAAACTGGTCCCCTGCTGTATCTGTGATATGTACTAACTGATTTGGTCCCTTTGAAAACATACAATTTTAAGCACTATGATCAAAACCTTCAACTCAGTACATTCCCTTGTTCTAAAGTTTGCTTCTTGTTACAGTTTCTCATTGCAATATGGAGTGTGATTTTTTTTTCAGCTGCTTTAATTCTGAGCTGTGCTACAGAATCTTTTTATGACTATATTCTGGCCAAATAGTCTGCAGTATTAAACATCAATATATAACAGCTCAATATTGCACTAAACTGCTAATGTAACGCAATTTTTTTTTGCTTGTTAATTAGTATTATAATTATTACATTGGGATTATTCAGTAAACTAAAGTTAAGACGAAATTAAACGTAGCAAAAGTGTTTGACACACTACATCCTTGCGTAAGGCTTGCGTCAGAGTGGGACTGAGTTAAATTTGAGTAATACTGTAAGTGACAAGTTAGCACTTGTGCAGGAGGCTGGCCTTCCGGAGCCAAAACTCACGGGGCTTCTTGGTGGTGATGTTCACAGGGGCGCTATGAGGGCCGGTTCCGGCGCTGTTGCGAGCGCTGACTGCTATGAGGTACATGGTGTTACTCTTCAGACCCACGATGGTGGCGGCCATGTTTGCAACCCTCACTCTCTCCGCCTCACTCTCCAGCCCTCCCTCCTCCCAGACAAGCACCTAGAAGAGGACGGAAAAGCAAAGGGGCCGCTGATGTCCCCTCTGTCCCTCCTGCCTCTGTGTCCATGCTCTATTCGTCAATGTCATACCTGTATCCAGCAACACCGATCAATAACACTCATGTCTGCAACTCAGACATGTCTGCTGAACTTTTATCATGGGAATAAGAGAGCAATCAGCTTTTCAATTGCATGTTAAATGACTGGACAGAATTAAGAGTAAGATCATTTAAAAGTCTTAAGATAACATATGCCTTGCTGCCAGTTAGGGGTAGTCAGAGAAAACGTTCCTCACAGTCCTCAATATAATGAAAGTGGGGATATCAAAGAAAGTCAAACACATAAATCAAAGAATAAACATATTAAAACCATGTGTCGAAGGAGCGGAAAGACACTAACAAAAATGTCTGAATCTGGAGATAAGTCATTCCTGTTGCTGTTAAAAATGTTTCTCTGATTAAGGCACATTTTCAATGCCAGCAATGTCTGTCTGTAACTGACAGATGCCCAAAAGAACTGGGTGTTATTGAGTACATTTGATATAGACACACAGCTGTGAACAGACTTATGTAACTTTAGTGCATGACTAAAATTTGACCTTTGAAATAACACTCTTTTATTGGGGGAAAATCAGGTAGATATTCCACATTACCCTGCAAACATGCATGTAGTATACTCATTTCTTTTGTCTTGTTACCTCATAGCCAAGAATTTTGCCAGTGCCAGACTTCTTGGGGACTGGTTCCCAGTACACCTCAATTTCAGACGATGACAATGTGCGTGCCCATACCCTTGGGGGTGCCGCTGAAGGCTCTGTGGTTGAAATGAAGTGTAGAATAATGTTATAGTCTGGGACTGTTTCTATCTCAGCACAAGCCTGTCCTCCTTTTTGTACAGCTGTTATTTATTTCACATCCTGGATTCTTTTCACAAAACAATAACCTACTGCCTATGCACAAGATATAATGAACTAATAATACATTTGACTCTCCACTGTGAAACCACGTTGTATAGTGATCTACTATATAAGTAACTAAATGGGTGAGAAAAAATTTGGTCAAACCTTCTTCCGCTGAGTAAACGAGGGTTACGTGACTCTGTGGTCCTTCGCCCATGCTGTTGTACACCCCGACTTTCACCTCAAAGGGGGACAGTGGTGGGATGCTGTCATTCCTGAAGGTGTATCTGGACGCGTCGGCTGAAGCCACCACGGTCTGCATCCACGTTGCCGAGCCCGCGGGACGGAAAGCCACGACATAGCCAAAGCCCTCTCCGTTCTGCTGCTCCTCTGGCACAGGCTGCTCAGAAGCACAAGGACACGTTGAGTTTAACGTCCCCCCGATGGGAGGTGCGGCACAGAACTGGCATCAGAAAGTCTGCCTGTCCCATACGCACCATTACCCCGCATTACTTTTCAAATAAGAGGAGTGAAGATTTTAATAAAATCATAAGCAGTGCTAGTAGTAACAAACCATATCTGCTTTCATGCATTCATGAAGTATTTGTGCATTTTTTGAGTTATGAGCAGTAAGAATGTTTATGGAAGGTCTTACCTCCCATACAATGACAAGTTCACCTCGACTTCCTCCACCTCCGCTCACATTAACCGGTGCCATATCAGGTACTGTACAGGAAGCAAAATGCATACATGCACATTGTTGAGAATCAGACAGATTTTTTTCTTAGGCAGAAGGCACTGTAGCCATTATGTGATAGAGCTTAAAATTGTTTTATAATGACTATATAATTTTTGTGTCTGATATGTTTTTTTTTTCAGGGCAGGCTGTAAACTGGTCACACTGACACTTCCACAGAAGACCAGCAACCAAAAGACCTTGAAATAAACACAACTTCGTTGTGAAATCCTAAAATAGAAGCATAACATTAAACTGTTTTTTAAGGTAGCTTTGTCCTCAGCCTACTCAGAAAGGTCTATCTGATAGGCTGGATTCTCAACACGGCATGTCCAAAAAGTTGAAATTTTTTTAATTTTCAAACACTAATACTATGAGAAAGTGATGTGTTAATTCCTACTTGTAATTCCTACTTTATTGTTCAAATACAGAATAATGCAGCTATTTTGACTTCTTGGCTGAATTGTTTGCTTAGTGTTGTTTTCTTGTTTTCTAATCCTTCCTTTGACTCAGGGAAAGACATCAATTGAAGTGATTTGCATTTTGAGTCTGTAGAAATTCCTTAATTAGCAATCATAAATGCGCATCTAAAATGTGGGACACAAAAACTGGACTGTGTGCAGCTGCTCCTAGCCTGTGAAGGAAACACGGCGAACTCGCAGTACCTGCTGCTTTGGTACGCAGCTGTCTGGAGGAAGCACTGGGCTCTCCCACGCCCACACTGTTGATTGCAACCACCCTGAATTCGTAATCCACCCAGGGGCTCAAATCAACCACGGTGGCATGCAACATCTGTCCAGGCACAGAATCAGGAACTAGGATTAAAGAATTAGAGTTGAAATACATACGGGTGCTCACCCACACGTATTAAACCACCATGCTGGACTGTATGCCTGTGCTGTCCAATTTCTTAATTATTAATTTTGCAATCCATCTCCATATGCCATCTTTTATCAAAGGGGTCTACGAAGATTAGAATGAAAATCAAAGTTATAATGACTTATGGAAATGTCCCTATTACTCTCTGAAGAGTTCCGCAGGCTATTTAAGTTTACACATGCATATCAGTATTCAACAGCACCTTTCTTGCAATATTGCATGTCGACACAGCCACCTTGTAACAATCAGCTACGCTGTTGCATCCTATCACTAACTGGTGGCGTGGCCTGGACTGAGTTGCGGGTACCTGTTTTAACCGCTTGCCAACCAATGGAGAAGGGCGTCCGTGCTTGCACGATGTAGGCAGCGACAGGGCTGTGGTTATCTGGTCCAGCTTCCCATGCAAGCTGAGCTGTAGTATCTGTGATTTCCTCCACCACGAGTCTTTCTGGAGCACCAGGGGGCCCTGACAGAGGCAGCACCGCAAAGACAAGCTATTAGGGGCTTTCAAGAGCTCCACCACAGGCACACAAAGCAAGCACACCAAGGTTAAAGACACATCGTGCAAAGGCGACATTTCCGGCCACAAAGGGACAGACTTAATATTCACAAGACGAAAGAGAGATCCTTCATCAGTTGATGGAAATACAATAGATTGTCAGGAACAAGAAGTGCAGGATTAAAGCATTGATTTCAGATACTCCTTATTCCGTGCCGAGATGTGGATATTTACCATAAAGCTCTGAAAGCGCATTAAGTAGTTAATACAGCAGGTTGATATATAGGTTCTTTATTAATACATTATTCCGTTCACGTTCCAGGGAAGCGTGATGTCTTCGCCCCCGAAGCTTAACCCACCTCTTACGACCAGCTCAGCAGCTGCAGACACACTGTCCACGGCAGTGTGGACCATGCACACGTACTTCCCCGTGTGCTTTAGCTGAATGTTCCTTATCATCAAATCTCCAGCTGAACCCTGCAAGCCAAACACAGCGCGGGTAACGTTTTAACTGAGGGACAACCACTGCGAATCTGTGAGGCAAAGACACAGATCTTAACGTGGAGAGCGGGAACATGATGTGAATAAAAATCATTCTTTTAAATACATATCAGGACACGCCAAATGTTATGCTAATTTCAAAACGTAAATAGAGAAGTGACTCTTTTCCATTGTTTTGGCCTCAAGAGCTACTGTCAGCTACTGGAAAACAAAGCGGGATGGTAGAAATGGCTAACAAGACTGTTTTTTATCTGCAAAAATGCAAACATCTGAAGTTCTTCTCGCTCCACAAGAATGCTGAGCTTTAAATGGCACTGCCGCAAGCCCCCATGCTTCTTGTCTTCAAGATGATGCCTGAATTTTAAAAGCTGTTTCACTTGTGCCCAGCCTGCATACGTCACACAAGGGGGCACCATTATAGCAGGTCACTAGCTGTACCGAGGAGAATAAAAATAATCTCTACTTTTCTGCACGTTTCTCTTCCAATCACATAAATTGTAGGTTGTTGCTTCCAAAAATCATGGGCAGAAAGGCTTGCGGCTCCGAATATTCCTTACTAACTGTTCCTAAAGGCCTTCACGTCAGAACGCCCGAGCGTGCACACAGGAAGGCACTGACACATACTGTGCCGATCTTGTCAAAGTGCTCCTGCTTGCTGAAGTCGACTGGCTTGCCGTTGAAGAACCACTTGAAAATGGGATTGAGGGAGGGATCTCTGGACACCTCACAAGGCAACACAATGCTCTCCCCAACAGTGGCATCCATGTTAAGAGGAGGGACTGTGATCTTTGTGGGTTCTGTAAAAAAATAATAATAATAAAATACAAACACATATATAGCCTATAGCCATTATATAATAAATAACTGTACAGAGACACTGTACAGAGAGTCTCAGATCAAAAGCTTGTTTCAGAAGTTGTGTTTGATATCCCGTCTTCAGCTGCCCTGCTAAGGAAAACGTCTCTTAAAATAGAGTATGAGGAGCAGAGGGGAGGAACAGGAGTGACCTTTACAGCTCTCGTGTTCATTTACCTCCTCAAACTGTGACATTTGTGTGAATCATAAAGAAAGGGGGTGGATGCCTCGTTAAATGAGCCCTAATTAAAATGAGGCGTGATCGACTAATGAAAAACCGAGCTTGGTCCACTGCAACTTCAGTTTGCTCAAACATTAAGAAAGGTTTAAAGGGTGTTTACTGTCACTCGCATGTGAATTAAGATAAAATGGCGCCTTCTTAGGACAGTCTTCAAAATGAAAGGTTAAAGTTGTGTAAAAAAATATAGTTACGCATGTGTGTGTGTTAGATGGACCACAAGCCCACTGCACTTAAAAAAACTGGAAAACTGAGAAACTGCAATGGTAGCAAGTATACAATTAAGCACACAGTGCGATGTACAATTTCGAGAGAGGAACAGTGAATTCTTCCAAAGAGAGCAGAGATTTTCTGTACTTTCCTGTATGACCAATAACTCACAGCTGACAAAACCCAAGATGAGTTATGCTTCTGTCAGACTCACAGGAACATAAAACAACTATATATTTCATTATCAATTTCACGCTTGAGTTATTAAGTTTTTTTTTCTTCCCTACTCCCATGGCTCAACCCATCTGCTCGTAAGACAGCCGAGTCCAGGTCCACTAAAGTACCTTTAACCACAAGGCTGCCTGTGCTGCTGGAGCTCCCAAACAGGTTCTGTGCCATGCAGGTGTACTTCCCTCCATCGGCCTTGCTGACGTTGGTAATTCGAAGGCTGCCATCTTCCATGATCATCTTCCTGATTGGTGGGAAAGTACAGGCAGCTATCAGTCGACGGGAATGTCAACAATACTATATATTGAAAGGGGAAATTTTTGCAAACAAAACCCTCACATACTGTAAACACATGCAGACGTTTTACTGCAGACAAATTTGGCAATTCCACTATACCGGTGACGGTATACTTGTCGAAATACCAGCATGTTTTAGAAAATTCTTGGCTGGGGCAATTATGGTATTTCGTGCAGTGCAGGTTTGCTGCGGAGTGGCGTGGAACCGGCTGTTTAAAAGATTAAACATGCGTATTGTAATATGATGCACAGCAGGGCTTTACAATGAGAGACAGGAAAGGGAAGCGGAAGAGGGGAAAACGTGGCAGCAAGATTCAGCCAGTAACAAATCTTTACCCAGCAGCCTTATCATCTTACAACATGTGTGAGATGCTATCAACATGCTAAAAGTCATTTCCAAAAGGTAATGGAACAAGGTAAGAATATTAAGCAACCTGTCTGGACAGGAGTTGTCTGGTCATAGTGAAAACCCACATATTTTGGGGAATATTAAAAACAAAAATACACAGCTGAATTGTGAAATAAAATAATGACACCGTGGTGATGGGAAGCACAACTGCATTATAATGCCATCCTATATATTATAAGTATACTGAAGCTTTTTTTTTCTAAACAGAACATAAATTAACTTGTATCTGGAAATATCCTACACAAACAATATAAACTAAAGAAACAGAAGTAAAAATTTGAAATTGTATAAGGGAAACAAAAACTGTCTCCATCAAATATTAGCATTCCTAGCTGTTCAAAAATCAAACTATATCATACTATACAGCACGAAGTGTAGATATATTCATGTCATGTACTTAAGAACCTAGAGACTTTATTATTTATTGACAAAGGTATCAGACTGAGAACACACAGGGATTACAGGAAGAATATTAAATGACTAAAATATTAAATAAATATATAAAGTATGTTTTAAAAGGAATATTTATTTATAAAGTTATATATTTCCCATAGATATATTAATTTTCCCAACCTGACATATACACATATATTCATTATTTCGTACTTCCTCCAATGACAGCTTTTTGGAACATAAAAATAGACTTGTTTGAATAGAGGTGGCTCCCGAGTTGCTTCAGTGATTTATGGGAATATTAACATCAAGCTGCTGCTTACTGATTTTTTTCAAAAGCCACTGGGAAAAACTTGAAAATGTTTTTCACTTCTGTTTGAAGTTTATCATACAGAATGTGGAGTGAAAACCTCAGTTAGAGGCTGCTGAAATATGGTAGAAGAAAAAAAAAAGCACGTAAAACACATACTTGTATAAGGGTGCTTTAAGTTCTGTTAGAGTATTAATGTGATTCTGTGACTTTAAAATAACAGGCATTTTCAAATGACAATGAAATGGCAATGCCCTTTCACTCAGAAAGCCATAGTTATTCCAATTGTATTATTTACCTAGCACAGGTCTCTTGCCAGTGCTTTGAAATTTTCCATACAATGCACTTCAAAGTTGCATGGTTGTTTTTTACATGACTCCAGGTCTGTTATGACTGTTGTGGTATCCTGTAGCTAGGAGCCTCACTAAAAACAAAGGTCGTTTTTACACTTCCACCAATTCAGGACAGTGCCAAGGCTTGCTGGCACAGGTTTTTGGCGTGTTGATGACCGGAAGACGAAAGCCTTGGGCAAGGTGCCATTGGAACCACACAGAGAAACAGTGGGCCAAGTGAGATAACATTTACAGCACCTCTGCTGTCAGCAGCCTCAAGAGGAATGCAGCTGAGTGCACACACACAAGACGTAACTGCCCAGACAGTCCAGGTTACAATCCAAATGGTAATAGGTTAGACATTATATCCCAGCACTGGAATCACCGGTGCCAGGGTGCCAACTCATCACAGGGCACACACAGACACAATAATGGCAATTAAGAGTTTCCAGTCCATATGACCCAAATGTCTTTAGACTGCAGCAGGAAACAAGGGCACACGGAATAAGAAACACGTGCAAGGGGAGAATGCACAAACTCCACACACACAGTGCTGAGGGCCGAATTCAAACCCACAATCCTAGAGATGGGAGGCAACAGCATGAGCCATTAAATAATTTATGGGATAATCATCCCTGTATGATGTCCCTGTATTCCTGCATATGCTATGTGATTAATTCAAGGATAATTATCTGAAGGGCAAAGCTGAGGATAAATAAACAGTTTGACCAAACGCTATGGAATGGAGAGGTAAAAAGCCATGCAAAGGGATCCGCAGAGCTGGATTCAACCAAAAGCCTGCAGGGATTTGGAACATACACTTGTAACTAGGGATGTCCCGATACCAGTATCGGGTATCGGGTCCGATGCCATCCTTGTGTACTCATACTCTTACTCGTAAAACCGCATCCGATACCGTTTTCGCGGAAAGAACGTTAATCTCGTGGTGGCTGAGCGGGTAGGCGAATGTGGAAAATGTCAGCGGTATGGAGCTATTTTAAGATAAGTGAGAATGACAAAAGTAAAGCCGACTGTAAACTTTGCTCTGCTAAATTGTCAAGAGGGAGAGTGAAAAACAGCTCTTTTAACACGAGCAATTTGATAAAACATCTAAAGAATCAACATACTGCACAGTACAACAAGTTTGCTCATGCTAGCTGTAGCAGCGGGAGACAGCAGCAACCAACACTGGAGAAGAGAGAGAAAATGTCCAGAGACAACCCACAGGCAGTTCAAATAACAGAAGCGCTCACCCAGTACAGTGGGACCCTGAATTGTGAGTAATGTAGTTTACGAGTGCTTTGCGAGATGAGCATATTCATGTCATATCGTACTTCAATTGAGATTTGGGAGGTGTGCAAAGTCTGGGAAACAGTACAAAATTTTGTATTAAAGCACCACCCGAATAAGGCTGCAGCAGTGCGAATGACGAATCTGTTTAACGACAAAACAATCAATGTCACATTTCCGCGAAATTCTCAAATGGAGGCAAAAGCGAGTGTCAGTGGATGGGTTCGTGTTAAATACGAACGAAAGGAATTAAGACATTCCAGCGAGACAAAAGATGACAGCGAATGCAAAAAGCGTAAATTAAGTGAAATCAGTAGTTACTGAAAGTCGTTCAAGAGAAAGAGCTCCTGAGATTCCAGATGTTTTCATGGAAG
>JABJVR010000103.1:5904919-5970347 GCA_025773905.1 Chitala chitala | reverse complement strand
TATATATATATAATTATGTGCAACCAATGTGCATACATATTTTTCATCTAAATTTGGTATCATTTCCAGGATGAATTGTTAATTCAGCAATCTACTGATGACAACTTTTAATTGTTCCCTGCAAATGTGTTTCAACAAGTTTCAGCCTACCCAGAGAGGATTAACTTTCATCCCTGAAATAGGAATCCACTGTTCTGGAACCTCTAGATATGTTGACTCAGGGTTGTCCAGCTCTGAGTTTAAATTAAGTCTTTTAAGTTTGTAACTTTATAAAAGCCCAATTCTGGAATACCCCAGGGCACAAAGCTGTCTGTGGTGTCAGTCTAACATAGAAGGACTGTAGGGCACATACCAAAAATAAAGAAAAATCCTCTAACACACAGAGGAAAACATCTGTAATTCAATTCAAACCAATTTATTTAGCAGTTTCTCTATGTACATTGCAAAAATGAATGAAGACTGAAAAGTAATGGCCTTACTTATTGGGTAATGGAGACGTAGTAACGTGTAATCCACTAGACAGAGCCTTTTCACTCAACCTCATGCCCTTATTGAGAAGAAGATTTTAAATTGTTATGGTACATCTTGATATTTCCCCTTTGTGAGAAAAATGCCATCTTATTGTAAGATCATCGGTTTTCAAAGAGTAGTGGTTTTCTGCCTTTGGATTCCACTGCTGGTCTGTGGAGCTCACAGCTTCAGCTGAAGCCTCTTTGCAGAAGTGAGGTCTCCAATGCGGCCCAAAGTCACGGTTATCGAAGAGTTCAATACTAAGCGCCGGCCTCACCTCGGGAGGCCCTGAAATATATCTTATGAGAATGCACTGCTCTGTTTTCTTCTGTGACAGCCTTCAAGGTGCGGAGATAAGAAAAATGAAAAATGCCACCTTGGGGAATTTTGGTACCATTGTTCTGAAAATGAAGTTGCTGGTATCATCTCAAGGAGCTGTTTGTTCTGTCAGCTGAGATTTTGGGCCATGGCAGAGCTTTTCAGCTAAAGGTGCTGTGGAACTACCACACACATCTTTGCCCCCTTGGCCAGCTTGTTCTCACTGTCTCTTCAAAATGTGCCCTTGATACAAAATTGAGTATGTCCTGCTATCTTTAATGAGAGAAGTTGCACCTGTGTTTCTTTTTTGGAACTGCTTTATAAAGGTGCTCTCTGCACCTTGAATAACAGCACAAAGACTGTAGTCATGATATATGCTCTGGTAGTGTACATGCTTGTCTTTTAGGTGACCTATATTTGCAGTTCATTGTCTACAGTAGTGCTGCAAAAGAAGAGTGACCACAATCGCATTGCTTCACTCACTGCTGGCGCAAAAGAGAATGTCAAGTTAAAATCAGGTTCGTGGCAAACAGTGCTGAAAGCACATATTGTGATTGACAGGGAATGGTAATTTGTGAAGAGATAATCAACCGTAATCGACTTGACTCTGATGAGACATCTGAATCCAACATTTTCACCCTAAAGAGAAAATCCATTCCTGTGCACCAATCTCTCATTGCCATACATGCATTACTGCATTACAAAGTCCAATAAGAAATAGGCTCCTCCACTATGACAATAAAATGGATGTCCCCCTAAATGTCAGGTCCAGCCTACGCACACTAATTGATTGACAATGATTATTAGTAGTTTGGGTCTTTATTTAAACCCTGTTAGCCAATGAGTTTAATTTTAAACCCCAGTCTAGGCAGTCTTGTGTTTGTGATTTAACATGCTGGTTCTTTGGCCCTTGGTCGCCTGATATTTCATTATGACTCCAGGGTTTAGGATTATAATTATATGTGTGAATTAGTCAAATAGTTTTCTATGACTCAATGGAAGAAATGACTCTTAGTTCAGTGACATGTCTGTGACTACACGTGGCTCCTTTCCTAATATTAAAGTTTACTCCCTGGCTTGTCGTTATCTGCAACAATCTGCCAATTATCTTTATCAGGTTTTTGGCTCCTCTGAAGTTACCAAGCAATTGTTACACACAGAAAACCCAGTGTGAGTGGATGACAGCCCTAAAAACCATCTTACAAGCTGTATTTTAAAAGTTAACTGGCACACAGACGTGTACACATGGGCACTGTCAAAATGAAATGATGAATTGCCCATTAGTTTTTAAAAAACATTAGGTATCACCGACGACTTAATCCTGCTATTTTCAGGTAATATACTCTGGCACTTGACTGAGTGGGTGTACATGGCAGCTGTAGCAGCTTTTAGGCTCACACGGTGCAGGTAGGTTGTACAGACCCTGCTATGAAAAATACTTCCTCAACCTTTTGATGTATAGCACTCTCATGTAAAGATGCAGAGTGAATAATAATGTTCTACATTCTATAATTTTATTAAATATAGAGAAAGGACATGTACTGCTTTGACAGAGCCAAACAGATATATCAGCTATATACACAGCAGTGCTGCATCACACAACAGTGACTATGTAGCCAACAGAATTCTCCGGGTCACCTCTCCACCCCCCACCCCCCCGTATTGCGCTTCGGGTGGACGATACTGTGTGAATCCACCATCAGTCACAGTAAATCCTATAAACAGTAGTAGGTGAGCATGGATCTCGATGTAGCTCTAGGATACAAAGAAAATGGATAATCCTGGTTGCCATAGTACACACCAATCCATTATGACACATTAAATATGTTGTTTTTATTTTGAACTGATCTTAAAATCATTTACTTATAGCAGAATATGAAACAGTCCCACACACACCTAATCATACAATCATTAACTCAAGATTTACATACTTCAAATGCAAATTGGCTTAAGTTCTAAAAAAAAAGACTAAAATCCTAACAGATGATGTATATTTGTGCAATACTTTCACATAGATACATTTTTAAGTTTATAGCAAAAATAGCTTAGAAAGTAACTGAAATGCAGTGTTATTTGAAACATCAAAGGAAAAGGCAGAACGTGTAGCAAACCTGTGAGCTGTGCCACTCTTACTGAGGGATATAATTTCAATCAGTAACAAGTTCTGAGTACGACTTTCTTTGAAGTGCACTGATTTTTCTCTACTGTTATAAATAACAACAGTGTGTCGTGTATTTCTGCAAATATTTATAATATGTCGAGTTCCTGTTAAACTTTTGCTAGATAACAATGAAGGTAACTATTTATAGGCATTTACACCTCAAGACACAAAAATAAAATATAATGAAGGTATTTACCTCCTGGATCATTTAAAGCACATTAATACAACCTTATAGAATATCTGAATGCGGTGGACAACTAAAGAATGAACCAACATTCAGATTCTAATACAGCAGTGAAATGACTGAGGTGGCACTGCATAATGATATAGCGATTTATTGATCTGTTTACATCCATCCTTCACTTTATAAGTACAGTGCATTATGTAAATGTGAGGAAAGCTGAATTTACCTCACTAATACAGCCTATTACTGTCAGCTGCATTATTGAATTTTGCTTTAGATGATTTACATTCAACAGCCAGCCTGACCCCTTTGGTGTTTGAGATTCACTTGTGATTCAATCAAATGTATAGTTAGCTATAATTTACACACCAATCTATTTAACACCAGCGCAGTTGCCTGATGTGTAGGCCGCTTGACACGTTGCCTGAACATTATGGCGGAGAAGTTCTATCTCTAGTCCTATGCTTTAGCTTGAGCGGAGAGGGATGTTTGCATGAGTATTCTCAGTGTCGGTGTCCATCCAGGATTGTGCTGCTAAAATGTAAATCTGCAAGAAAATTTGTGCACTGTGATGAAGAATCATGACCAAACTCATGGAGGTTCAAGTGAGTTTGAGCCACTGAGTACTGGAGTATAAACATGGAATTTGTGAGAGTGAGGGAGGTCTGTGACGGGTGCTGGCTTGTTCACGTTACACTCTGCCTGGCATGGACGTCACACTTTATGCTATCCTATGCTTACAAGTGTCTGATTTAGACAGCAAGACTTCAGGAATGACTTGTGAATCCATTAATGCTGGTAAAGGGTAAAGGCTAAGAATACACTACACCAGAGCACATTAATGTACGTGTTGTTTATGCATACAAATCAGCAGTAAAAGTTGTATATACATTATGGATAATATATATGACATACAACTGCTTTTAATTTTATGGGTGACTAAAACTGGCATTTACCACTTTAACATTTAGTCACTATTGTCGTTTGATGTTTTTAAATAGTATGTAGTTTATTTAAAGTGTCTGTCACTAGATAGCAACTACCTGTATTGAAAACAGCTACCAAACCAATTAAACTTTTTATCCTGCTTATAGGGTGTTTGAAATGGAAAAAAAAACTCAATCAATTCCCATTACATTTATTCATTTAGCAGATGCTTTTATCCAAAGCAACTTACAATATTTCACATAGATGTAACAGCAATATTTGCTCTCTGCATTTAACCAGTCCCCCTGGGGGAGCAGTGGGCAGCCACATGCAGGTACCTAGTGTTTCAGTGTCCTGCTCAAGGACACACTTGGCAGCAGGGCTGGGATTCTGCATCTCAGCCTAATGTTCTACCTATTGAACCACCAGACCATGTTACACAATACCAACATATAACAATAGTGCAGACAGGTGGATAGGGGGAAACTAATGCATAAGAATTAAACCCCAGTTAAAGAGAATGTAAGAGTATGTAGCATGTTCAATTATGAGAAAGCGAGGTGATTAACAGAGATGATGGGCTACATATCACAGATTGGCTCTTAATTCTTTTAAGTCCAGGGTGTAAGGTCATATGATCAGGGTGTAAGGTCATATGATCACCACCTCGGGTACTGATTTACTAGGTACAGTTAAAAGGCATGGGAGTGTATAACTTACAATACCACTGACCAAGCAAAATATTAGTCTATGCAGTGTGTGGCTGTTAGTCCTAAATCTTAATACCAAGTTTCAATACACCTATAAAACACCTATAAACACCTAAATGTCATGCATCCAATGAATTTAGTTGTCACAGAATACATCACGGGAAAACCATGTACTGATATCGTATAAAGCAGTTCCTTAACCATTAACATCAATACTTTGTATAGCTGTACACATGGACAAGCCATATTGTGATCACAGTGATCACAAATACAGTTCAGGTAAATGTTCCACGCAGTTTCATTTAAATGGCAGCAACATTTAAGGTGGCTGCTCTGTTTATACAAACTGTTCTTATTCAGCAGGAACAAAACATTACCGAGAATATATTTCACTCATCTTTTCTGTCATATTAACTCTGAGAAAATGATGGTCTGTTTGGACATAATCATTACAATGCTGATGGTGCTCACTTGCATGGGGCTTTAAGAAAATATAAATAATAATAACTAAGAAGTCAACCGAGCAGACGTACCAGTATGCACCTCTAGCCATTTTCCTGTAATGCTTTCTACAATTTAATCAACTTGTGAATAAGATTAATGTCCTGTAAGCGTGGTGTGCACAGATAGTTTGTCTGTGGCAGAAGCTAGCTTTATTGAGTAAGCTTTCTAATCACAATGCACAGAGTCATTCATCAAAGTTTTCACGTATCATTTTATTCAACACGAACTGCCCTCTCATATATCAAACCCGTTCCACGACTAAAATGATGAAAGCGAGCATGATAATATTTCAACAGTTTTTGAGCAAAGTTACTGTTGATGACGAGGTTGTGAAATAATGCTTTATTTGATGTTTACTCCAAAGTTTTTATTTACTCCGTATCAATAAGAAGGAACATAATTACTAGTTTTTAATGAAAATCGTTTCACAGGTGTACCTTTTGGACCATTATGCATGTAATATACCATAATATTTAAATAACAAGTAGTTTCAGGTTAGCTTTTGTATGTACATTTGTGTGTTGCTTATTGTAGGAAACACATGGATCATACACCAGGTTTCTTACACACACACACACACACACACACACACACACACACACATTATTACTAATGTGTGCAACTGTACTGATTTGAACAGTTTTCAGTATCAAAAATTTAAGTCAAATACAACTCCTGGAGGTATTGTGTTGATCACAGACCAGGTGTTGGAGTATTTTATGACTTATTTTTAAAGTGAGTGACAGTTTCCAAGCATTTTTACAGCGGATGCTGAACAGACAGTTGGCTGTGATTGCATTCTTATCAGGTGTCCCATCTGCTAAAATGCACACATTAAACTATTACTGAAAATGTTCAGTAAAGAAAAATTTATTTTTTGTTGTGTCCATAAAACACTCACCTTTAATAAAATAACAAGCACATTCAATAAAACAGGACTTTGTTTTACTTCTTTACTTTGAAAACCAGCTTTGAGTTGCCTTTCACTGTTAAAAATCAGTCACACTGTAATGACGCACGTCACAGATGTAAACACATGCATTACATACACCAGTTCCTTAACATCATAAACAGCATTTCCGTTTCCAGTCATTAGAATGCATTAACAAAGGCAGCACAAATAACATGCATAGTTGTGCGCGTTCATGTGTATGTGTGTGCGTGTGTAGGTGCACGTGTGTGATTGCATTTGCGAAAAGCTGGATCCTAACAGTCAGAGCTACCGAGCGTAGCGATGTCTTGCTCTGGGAAGTGTGAATATGCACTTGAGCCCTGCAAAAGCTGTTTTGACACTGAGCGGCTGTGTCTGCTTCTGTGATATGAAGTAATGAGGCTATGCAGCGTTTCTATTTCCATTGCTCCTCATTTCCCCATAGCATCAGGTTGTAACAAAGTGTATCAGTAGATCTGCCAGGCACTGCCAGGAAGCTATCTTAGCACTGAAAGTGCACTGCCACCTTTAAACAAGTGCTAAACAACTAGGAAGGAGCAAAGCCTGTGAAAAAGACAGCCCTTCAGCAAGTCCCTGAAACATACATTTAAATTAAGTAACATTTCTGTTTGTCATTCAGTTTTACAAACTTGTGTAATTGTGTAATTGAGTGTAACTGAGAGAAAAACACCAGGGTAATTATACCTTACTCATATCTGATGTTAAGTCAGTTAGGGACTGTTAAACGCACTGTAACCTGCAGAGCATATTAATGTTCTCACTGCAGTTTTTCAGGCTGAAAAATGGCACTGTGGCTGTGTATGATTTATAGGCCTTCTGTAAAAAATAAAGCATTTGCATTACAAATTAAACGAGTTGTTCAAACATTACATGTATTAGTATAACTTGAAACATTTGTACATTTTTAAAAGCTGGAATAAAATATATATATTTTTAATGATTTATTATAAACAACAGTTTGGTGATGTAATTCTGAGTGTAGTAATTATGGGTCATTGACTACAGATGCAAGGGTATGTATAAGCTCCCTTGAAGAGTGTCTTCATATCATCTTCAGAGCCCTTAACTACATGATGATTCATATTTAGATCTATTATACTTTATTAATTCCAAAGGGAAATTGCTTCTCGTGTATTTAACCCATCCCCTGAGGGGAGCAGTGGGCTGCTAGTCACATGCAGCGCCTGGGGAGCTAGCACTGAGCGTCTTGCTCAAGAACACACCTGGCTGTGCTGGGATTTGAACCAAGACACTTCAGCAACCTGACGTTTTACCCATTGAGCCACCAGGCCACAAATATCCGTTTGGTTACTATGTTTAACCCATGGGGAGTCTTAACATTCCATACACTACCCTTGTCCAAAGAGTCAAAAATGACCCGCCTTCAGTAAACCCGTAAAATAAAGCATTTTAATTCACCATGAATCACCAAATTTATTTAGCCTGAAGTAACAGTATGAAGTATCAACCTGTCATTAATCACAAACATTGTGAATATCTTGAATATCTGAGTTTCCCTCTTCACAGTGCAGAAAGACTGTAATTAATCAGTGGGCACCATTTTTTTATAATATACCTTTCATAACTGTTTTCACTGCTAAAGTAGAGGTTTATCTTTACAATTATTGTTAAAGGTACTGCAAATCTGTAAACATTAATTCTTAGCAAGAGATAGTACCTTTATACCCTAAGTAGCATAAATGTGTAGAAATTAGTTTTAAATGCATTTTACTGAATAGCAGTCTTACGTTTTTAGCTTCACAGTAATATACATAGTAATATACTGTAAATTTGTCACATGTACGGTCCTCTCCTGTCTAGACTCTACTATTTCTAGTACTGACCACTCTAGTGCACGTGAAGCCTTTATGCCTCTCCCTTTCTTGTTCACAGTCCCAGTTGTCTGATGATAACACTTGGTGTTGGTCTTCCTGGGTTCCTGTATTTAGTCTCCTGTTTCCCTTACACATTGTAATGAATATGTCATGCGCTTATTTTACACCAGCACTTTATGGTACCTTATTGTTACACCTAAAATAATTTAGTCTATGTTGATCTATTGACCCAAATTAGACAGGCAAATGAAACGAACAATAATGAAAAAACTGAGACTAAGTTACAAAAACCAAAAGAGGAGGAGTTCAAAAGGCTGAACCACGATGGAGGCTTCGGCAGCTCTCTGTAATAACCACACCCATGTTTGTCACTGCCATATTCATATCTGTGTAGTCAAAGCCAATTTTACTGTAAGTCAAATGTATTTATTTTGTAAAACAAAATTTATAAACATAGATGCTCATTTGCATTCTTAGATTATAAAAGTTGTCATTGAAGCTCATTCACATAACATTTGCTGTGCTATATCATTCTATATTTAAACATTGTTTGACTGATGAAAATGTATTTACTATGGTGGATTAAACTGATATATACATATTTAAATGTATGTAAATTCATTTTTATTTTTTCTTAATCTTCTTGCTAATTACAAGCTAACAAAACCTTCAAGCAAGCATTTAAGAGATAAATACATTCTTTTGCTAAGAGACTTACCATTTTGAGAAACTTCACAAACAATTAATTTATAAAGTTAATTTGGTATGGCATTAATGGTTTTGGTTCAGCATATGTTGCCACATGTGGCTGGCTGCCCACTGCTGCCCCCAGGAGATGGGTCAAATGCAATGAGTGAATTTCCTCATTGTGGGACTAATAAGGGATTAATAAATTAAATTAATTAAATAAATCATTTATGGTACCTCATCTACATTTAATTTTATTTTCACATGCTTTTTTATGCAAGTAGAATTAAAAACAATTAATTGGCTTTTTATGCTAAAGAAATTGCAAAAACGTGTATAGAAAACTTGATGTTAGCATTTTGTAAGAGTATTAAATTCTGTGTACCAGGAATGTTTATAGAAACTGTTAGGCAGAATATGCACAACCTTTTAATAGTTCTTCTGAATGTAATTTATTGAAGTGATAAAAAAGAATGAAAACTGAAGCTGAGGGGTTCTTGAATTTATCATGTAATATTTTTGTTTCCAGTGGTCTGACAGAATGTGGAAGCTATACAATGACATACATTTCAGTTCTGAGTTCCAGCGAGGTCTTCCATTAGTCCTGTTTCACCCCTGTAATCAACCTGACAGCATTACAGTAGGCTAAGGAAAAAAGGTGGGCAACCTGTCTGACAGAAATTTGACCAAAAAATATGTGGCACTTCTCAAAAAAAAAACTTGTAAAATAAAAAAATAATCAGTGAAACTAAGAAGGAAACCCTGACCTTAGACTGACTTCACGTAACTTCTCATGAGTTACAAAGCACAAAATGTGGCACCACCTCATTTCAAATATGCTCTAATAGAAATAATCCTTTTTGAGTTATGTTTTAATTAAAAACTGTTTTAACTATAAACTGTTAATTATAAACTGGTGCTGAAATAAAAAAAAAACATTAATAAAAATATTTCAAGCTATTTTCATCCTTCAGGTGTATGTGAATGTAATTATGCTTTAATTATTAGTTTTTTTGGTGAGCTGCTGGGTAGCCTGCCTGTTTGGTAAGCACACAGGTGTTACAGGTGTATGTATGGCAGACAGCCCTGAGGTCTGGAAGCCTGTACTGTGGAATAGCTGATTACACGCTTTACCTTCTTTATTACAACACCATCTCTGTAAATACACACAATGTATGTAAAAATTATCGATATAATTTTCCTTGTGTCCGGGTGTATTACTAACATCAAATACATGTACATGATTACCAGAATTTGCTGTAACAGGAAAATATAAGCATTTCCACTGTGATTTTTATTGGACAAGGTGCAAAGTCTGAGTTCAAATTTTTTATTATTAATTCTACTGAATAATCAGTAGGTGGTTTGAACAGACACTGGGAACAGACCAAAAATTACTCTGCTTTCTGGGAAATGTAAGAGGGGAGAATAATGTCGAATGGCCTGTGTTCCCCGAGGGGACTGCGTAACATATGTGTATATGTACATGATGGGAACTATGCTTGAGAGAATTCAGTCACTGAGATGATTTCCAAATTTATAGTTAATAAAAAACTGGCCTATTTATGTATAAAATGTTTCTTTAATTCACATCTGCTTACGTGGGTTTTACAAAGCCTGTACAATTTCACTTATGTTAAAATTGTATTTACATTACTAGGCAATGCGTGGTCTGAATTAACAGATGAGGGCCAGATGAAAGGTAAGTTCAAATTCAATTCAATTCAGTTTATCTTTATATAGTGCCTTTGACAACAGCTTCCCTCAAAGGACTTTACAGGAAGAGATTACAGCTATTACAGAATTAACAGTGAGTGGATGACTGGAGTTTAAGTCAGATAACAGAGGAGAGGATCCAAAAACTCCACAGTGCAGAGAAAACACCTTTGGGGCCCAAGGGCGACTGGCTGCCCAGCCCCTACTGGGCATACTATTACAGAATACATAGTTTATAATGGATATTATGGATGTAAATAGCACTATAGAGTCCTATTGTGCTCCATGTGTAGGAGTAGCTCTCTGCAGGCTAGAGGCATCTTTTGAGTGAAGGCCTTATTTGGGGGGATGGTACACTGGGTGTCAGCAACTCTAACAAGGCCTCCCGAATTGGGTAGAAACATGGACAGAGAAGGATTGCAGAGAGGGGTTATTACATAATATAGACACTGGCAGTCCCATAACAAAATATCATAGCTTTTGAGAGGGCTGAAGAGATTCAAATGTTGCTGCCTCCTATAGTTTGCCTCTTATTATGGCATGGATTTAACATATAACATCAATATATTTTATTGCTTCCTTACAAAATGACTTATATTGGCCAAAAAATGCATTTTTTCACGATTCCTTTTGCCACTAGGTTACCACATTGTGACATTCCTTAGATACCACATTCAGGCTTTGCTTTAGATACTTATCATGTGCCAGCACCTGAGCCTTATGGGATTTTAAGCTTTTTTTTAAACTACTGGTGCGTTGTTATTAGAAACAAATCAACACAACATTATCATGTTCACCTTAAACACATTGCATTGAATAGGATTTCTATGGTCTGATACAGCAGTTGCAAATATTTTAGCATGGTTAAAAAGAGAAAAATGCAGACAAAGTATCTTTAAAAAAGGAGGGTAGAATGAAGATTACACTCATCAGTTAGAATAAAAATGGTTGCCCCCCCAAGACTCCTCCTGTACATACAGTTGCACATTGATCAGTCTGCCTATTAGTAACTTTATGACTGGTGCTGTGAAAGCCTTTGAGGGGATTGCTTGTTTATGCATTTATGTAATCACCTGCATTTTTCACTAAGTGTTAACATCCCAACAGAAACAGGGTGCCTGTAACTTGTTTGTTTCAAATGTTTCATGATCCATCTGTCGCTGACTTCTTCCGTGTGTGCATGCACTGCTTAAGGAAGTGGATTAAATTGGTGCTGTTTATAATAGTGCCTGCCAGTTTCTTTAATGGTGTAACATGCATTTGTTGCCAAATTTTGTGTTCTGGAGAGGTACAGGGAAGATGGTTATATTAGTAATCTGAGTGAGTAACTGTATGACAACATAAGCCTGTTTGCACAGTGGCTCCTGATTTGAGGCTGTTCCTTATAATGTGACCCTCTTATCAATTGGATTTCATAAATGAGTCTATCCCATTAGAGGCACTTGTGACAGTCATTTTAACATGGTGCACTTATGAGTACTGTAAGACTTCTGTCCATTATTGACGCTGATCAGTCAGACTTTGATATATTTAAACCTCTGACAGACATGTGTACAGTGACACTCACACACACAGACACACACACAAAGTATAGCTCACATGCACACGGTGTAGCTCTTTTATTTTTCTTATTTTTGTCCTATTGGCAAAAACTTTAATCTCAGCAGGTCTAAAAGCCATTGGAGGATGTTGCTTTGCTTTCTCCCATCTGTGCTGTTAAACACTTTTTTTCCCTTTCCTGTAACACTAACACTCCTGTTTTATCTCCTCATAAGACGGCTCTAGAACTCCTGACAGCAGCACAGTGGGTACATACAGGGAGCCTGACTCACAGCCACACAGACTGTCACTCAAATGCTTATGGTCTTCTTAAATGGGCCTGAACACATGCAAATTGCATCACACGCCACTCAATGTCTGCTATTATGCATTTATTGCTAAAACGAGAACACAAACGCTTGGAAAAGAAAAATCCAGTGCCCCTACCTATCACTTGAAATAAAAAAAATAATAATAAAAGATGTGTAAAAACATTCAAAATCTGTATTTGCATTATTTTGTTGCCGGCTGAAATAACAGGTGTGCAAACAGCAGTCATTTACACAATAAAATACTGAAGAGTATTACGGTCAGAGGAATGTTTCATCACAAATGTATGACAATACATATGAAAACACACAATTATGAAATGAAGGCAGCACGGTGGCGTGGTGTCGCCGTGCACCTCCTGGCCTGGGGTTCGATTCCCACCTTGGGTCTGTGTGTGTGGAGTTTGCATGTTCTCCCTGTGCTTGGTGGGTTTTCTCTGGGTTTTCCGGATTCCTCCCACAGTCCAAAGACATGCAGGTTAGGTTGATTGGTGTGTCCAAATTGCCCATAGTGTGCGTGCGCGTGTGCACCCTGTGGTGGGTTGGCGCCCTGCCCTGGGTGTCCCCTGCCCTGTACCCTATGTCTCCTGGGATGGGCTCCAGGCTTCCTCGTGACTCTTAACAGGATGCAGCATTATAGAAGATGACTGACTGACTGACAATTATAAAATGTATGCAATATGTACAGTACATAGTAGCATACTTTGTATGCATATACATAATTTACGCAACACAAATTGAAAGATGAATAATAAGGCAGCATAATACAGTGGCCTATAAATAAGTAGCACAGGTGTGTTTGGGACCAGGAGCTTTTTGCTCCACTGTTCTAACTCTGCAATACCTGCTTGTCAGCTGAGTGCCTGTAGGGTCACATCTAGAGCTGAGAAAAGTGTGTTCTTGTTGAAACATGTTATGTCATCTGCCGTGGCCTGTCGCTCACAGAGTGAGATGAAGCAAGAGGCTGGCAGAGAACATATATGAGGAAGTCTGTCTTTTACCCTCCCTCAGTGCCTTTAAGACGACACCAAGTGTTTTTTTTAGTTGGCCTAGCAATTGCATTTCTCACTGACATTAGTCATCAACAGCTAACAAACACTTAGAAGTGTCTGTTAATTTGTTTCTGTTTTCTTTCACTACAAATTTGTTTCCGTCAACTCTTAGGGCTTCAAAAACGGCTTGGCACCAAGTTTCCGTCACCTTTAGTTGTCGACGGACATTTTTGGAAAGTTTGATTATTTTTGACAGTTGGGCAGCTGTATGAAACAGCAGCATGATAGTGGCATAAAATAAAAAAATAAAGATGCAGAAATTATTTATAAAATTACTTAATTTTTTCCCGATGGTCTGTCACTCACATCTGTTTCCAACCTTAGACAGAATATTATGCGATGTCAATTACTTCAATCTCCTTAAATCAAAATGTAATCATTTTGCAATTGCAAAGCAAGAACATTCTTGATGATGATAATTGTAGTGGTGAAGATAGTTATTGCCACCACCTTCATTACCGTTTTATATCTTCCTAATTTATTTCTGATTATAACCATAAATTATGGTAAAATTGTTGATTGGCAGGAAAACAAACAAGGAAATCATTATTTTTCTTTCCAAAGAAAAAAAAAATTGTTTCATATTCCATCTTTGAATTTGAAGTATGGTTAGCATCACGTTAATATTTCGGAAAACAGCCTGCTATGATCCCATTTTAATATCATAGCTAAGGTTCGCGTCTTTTCTCAGCTCAGATGTTTTATTGACATGTTGTACTGTGAATTATCTGGTGGCAACACTGAAAGAACTGTATAAACACACATTATTTTCCACGGTTTTGTGACTTAATTTCCTCTACAGCATAAGAACTCTGGCTAATACAAAGGCTTTACATTTCCCTTTAAATTGATTTTTCAGAAGACGTGATTTTCGCAGTATAAATATCTAATACGGCAAAATAATGATGGTGGGGGCAGAATGCTGAATGTACAAATGATTGGTGAACCCAGGAAGTACAGCAAGGGTAAAGTGATTTGAATTCAACCATAAAATTGCAGATGGTGGTCCACTCTGCTCCAGTAAATATGCAAAATGATTGTCATCATTATTTTCACTCTTCTGCCTGACCCAAGGTATACATCATTACCTAATCAATGAGTTGTAACACAAGTATTATAGGATTACACGTACATTCATTTTCAGCACAAAGCACATATCATCATCTTTCTTCTTCTGTTGTTAAGACACAGGACTTTTCCATCATCAAAGTCAACGCCTGAGCATTTACCGAAGTGGCTGATGCACATCGAAAGTGTCGGTGCTGTATCCCGGGTTCTGTACGGCATGTGTTTAGAAAAGCTTCTCATCCTGTTTCACATGTTGGTAAACGTGTGAAAAGGTACATTTACAGGTTAGTTCCCCATTACATTAATGAGAATACATCTGAATATAGTTAGCAGAACCAATTATTTCCCTTTACTTATTAAATGTCCATGGCTTTGACTGAATTGTAAAATAGTAAGAGAAGGAACCTGCCAAAGGTAATGAAGGGCAGATTTTGCTGTACGCCACTTCAGGCTGAGTCATGCAATGGAAGTTGTGTGTTTGCCTTTGAGCTAGGAGCAGTTTGTAAGAAATGAGAAATGTCAATGTGGGCAGGGAGCTAATGTGGTCCCACACGGAACCCTCTCAGCTGCAGTTAACCTTTGGCCCCATTTGAAATCTGTTACCTGAAAGTCAGCACGGACGATATCAACCCCTTTGAAGAAAAGTTTGCATTTTCAAAAGGCTCACCAGTTCACTCCATCACAGGGATAACAGACATATGCTTCATAAATTGTTACTGGAAAAACTGTTTAAGAAAAGCAGTCTGCTTGGGCTAAGCTAGTTTCATGCCACTTAAATCAGCCACAGATGGCTGGGGTGTGAATTTCAGGAGTTCAGGGACTGGAACTGTGTTCCAAATTTCCTCGTCTTCAGAACTGGGCGTCAAGGACAGCACATATGTGCAAAGGCTTCACAACGCTGACTATGAACACCTGACAAAACTTGCTGCCAAAATCACAATACTACTTTCATTTTCATAGCTATATTTTTTCTGTAAATTATAGAAAAAATATTAGATACCTAACACTTCTCTTTGTTAATTAGCTTATTAGCACTAGCACAGTGAGCAGCAAGTGTATGAGTGGTTCAGCCTTACATAACCCGGGGACCCAAAACTGCTCAGGGAGCTTCTCTCCTGGCGCTTCATGACTGACCTTTCCGGACACCTCGCACAGGTGGGGAAGGGGTGGAGAACATACAGAGCGCAACAGACAGCAGGTCTTTTCAAAGAGTGGATCTGAGGGAAACGGACTACATGCTGAGCTCAAATAAAGCCCCCCTCCCAGATGCACACACACGACAATCACCAGCTGTACAGAAGGTATGGGGAGCTCTGTTCACCTAAACAGAGTGCTTGATTGGCTTATTAGCCACAGTTGAAGCATGGGGAGGCTACTGGTCTGGGGCTTTGCAGACAGATCAGGGATGTCAGGAGCTAACATTAGCTTGTTATTGCTTTTACACTGGCGATATTGTAAAATAAGCAACCAATCATAACTGAGAAATACTGTAAGTTATAAATAAATATCTTTCAAATGTTTAAGATGTCAGTTCTTCTATATCGCTTCATCCTGTTAAGGGCCACGGGAAGCCTGGAGCCCATCCCAGAACACATAGGGTACAGGGCAGAGGACACCCAGGGCAGGGCACCAACCCACCACAGGGCATGCATACTACGGGCAATTTGGATACACCAATCAATCTAACCCGCTTGTCTTTGGACTGTGGGAGGAAACTGGAGAACCTGGAGAAAACCCACCAAGCACAGGGAGAACAAGCAAACTCCACGCACACAAACCCAAGGCCAGGAATTGAGTCCCAGGCCTGGAGGTGCGAGGCGACAGTGCTAACCACCATGCCACCTTTTTTAAAATGTCAAGAAACCTAATATTTAATACTATTATTTAAAAAATAATAATCTTTTGTTGAAATTATTAAAATTCCTTTTCTTTTTTAACTGCCGGGCCATTCAGATGTTACATTGATCTAAACACACTGAAAGCATAAAATTCACTGGTTCCATTAAGAAAGTCATTAATCTAACTTTCTCTGTATCAGTGGTGCATTAAAAACATTTATTTATCAGACTGCAAACTCAGCAGCGAAGCATGCAAAACTCATGTACCGTTTCAAAGCGCCGCTGAGTTAAATAAATTTCACCAACAAAACTAATTTATAATATTACCTCTTAGAATTTAAAGCTGTTTTTATTTATCTACGGGTTGTAGTTGATATGTGTATAATAATAAACAAGTATTGCTGTAATGCTGTATGTTTTAACTTCATAGGAAAACTGAAAAAATCAGGTTATCAAATAATCACCACTGTGATTGTGCAATATTGATGATTTTCTATAAATGCATAATCAAATTCTTTTTAGGGATAAATTTTTTAGAGATAAATAATATTTTTTTTATTATTAATGCAACACTAAACCTTGTATGTGACTGCAATTTTAATATTGGCCATTAATAATAAAAAAAATGTACAAAAAAAACTGTTGGCTTATGTGTGGAAATAACCTGAAACAGAAGAATCTCTCCTTGTGAAATTCAACAGAAATGATTTATTGCTCCATAAAATTTGAACTGTTTTGCTCAATTAACTCTATTTATTTGAATAATAGTATTTCATTTGACCTATCTTTTCCTTTCCACTGCTTCCAACCAGTGCAATATACATGTTTCACTGAAGCCTGACTTCTCAATTCACTTCATCTGCAGTAAATCAATGGCTGAAATGGTCAAAACACTGAAAAAGTAGGTCATAATATTACCCCCATATTTCATGCAATGTTGTAAAATAATTTAAGATTAATAGCCGGTAGAAAACTAGTCATCAAATGAACATAGACATATATCTGAAAATTTTGGCAGGTAAAAATGAGCAATTTGATGGCAAATTAGCAGCATATCCAGGTGAAATGTTCAACTGTGTGGGCTTTAACCAGAACCAAATGGCACAATATGACGACAGTGCTGAAGTAAATTTTATTGTTGGTATACAGTTTATGTATTTGTATTATGTATGTTACTTTAATGCATGTGCCCTGCTGTGGGTTGGCACCCCACCCTGGATGGGCTCCAGGCTTCCCGTGACCCTGAATTGAATAAGGCTTAATAACAAATGGATGGATGGATGGAGATTATTTTATAATAAAGTCTGTGGATTCTTAATGTATTGCACTGTGTTGTATCACTTCTGCTTTTAATAATGCTATATATTTGTAGGTCTCCACTAGGCCAGCAATCTTCTACAGAACTTTGTGAATAAACAAAAGCATACAGCCTTTAAGACATGCCTATAGACTCACCATACCTACCGTTTCCCAGGTCATCAGTACTTAAATAGTGAGCACCTGTGCCTTGTTTCCCCCACCACACCAACTAAAGCTTTTTATGCTTGTTTTCTGTCAGTTCTTCTGAGGCTTTCAGTTTGTATGGACCCTACTGAGCATCTTAGATTTTGTGTAGTTGGTGTGTTGCTTATTCTATTTGACGAAAGTCCCAGCTAGTTAATTTTTTCTTTTGCGCTTGGACTGATTTTTCAGGTTGCTGAACTCCTGCCTGTTTGTGACATTGTGATTGGATTCTGGACTATTAAACTCTGCACTTGGATCCCAATTTCTGGTTCCCTTGCATGTATGCAATATATATTATTATAAAAAGAGAGTGTGTAGAAACCATGAATGCTGTCTTCTTTGTACATGATCCATCACAAAATAATATATAGTCAGTGCCTGTTTAGAGTTTTTCTATCATGCATATTCATGGAACATTACCATTAACATTGTTATTGCAGGTGTGCCCTTGTAACTGCAGATGCGTCCTTAATAAAAAAAAATTCTAACGCTCAAAAGGAGAATATTTTGTTAGTTTTAGATTCTTTACAGGGCATTCAGCTGCAGAATTGTATGAATATTTATTTTAATCCTTAGAAAATGGGGAAAGAATAATGCAATAACCATTACGATAACCAGCTACAGCTGTCAAGTTAAAGAAATGTTAATGCTAATGATTTGAAAGAGTTCAATAACTGGTTTTATCATCTGATTATCCTTACTGCAGCTGTAGGTACATGCAGCTGTTCATTTATAAAATCTTTTATAATGCTGCAGAAATGTATGAAACGGTTGTCATCACCAGTAGAGTGACTTCACTCCGCATCTCCACACATTGTGTTGTCTTAGCTCACCGCAGAGTGTTTCCAGCTTCCAGTTGTTGTAAAGCTCTCAGTTGTGATAGCATAGCAAGCATATTTATTGTGTTCTTTCCTATCTCTCATACAGAATAACCAGAAACAGGGAGTGTATGAGAAATGTGTATTTGATGATTGAAGAGACACTTCTGTCATCAAGATATACCCTAAACGCACACACACACGCGCATGCACACACACACGCATGCAGACACACATACATAAACCACAGATAGATCAAGTGTACAACCTAAGATCATTTGACAGGACCATCTCTTATTTAAGTGAAATGGAACAATTGCGGCCCTTGCCCTGTCTGATGTCCCTTTTATGGCATACCTTTGAGAGTCCACATGCCAGTCTTAGAGGCATCATAGGCAGGATCTTCTGCTTGTGCTAAACACACCAACCTTGGAAGAGTGTCAGAAATAATGCACTTAGGGTTTTCTACCATATTTCGCTCGCAATATTTTTTTGCAGATAATCAGCTCTGACAAATTTAGAAACTATCAAATTGCCCTGAATTACAGATGATATCCAGTTCTGCTCAGGTGCAAAACATTGTACCACTGCATAGGACTTAACAATGATTCCCATCACTGTATAAGGCTGTACAAAGGTACAGACCTATTTGCAAGTTGCACAAGGTGGTCTGAGGACATCTAGTGTTGCTTCTTCCCTTAAGAACATGTTTTGTCTTCCATCTTGAACTTGTTATGCTTCTGGCTGGACAAAATGTTTTTTTTTTTTTCTCTGGAGTTTTTTTCACACTCTGCACTTGAGCAACAGGGTTTGTCAAGTGTGAAAGATTCTGCTATGCATGGCAGTACATGTGTGTGCTTTAGACTGTTAGTGTGCTGATGCATGATAGAGCCAAACGCTTTAGCATTTACCATGACTCTAGCAGGCTAACATAAGGTGTCATATCCATGCTTAGTACACATGCAGAGCATTCAAGACCCAGTTTACCTCTTAGCTTGTATTGGTAATATAATTCATTCACTAAGTTATAAACCTATTATCTTGGTAGGGTTACAGGAAGCTTTGAAGTCTGCCAAACCAGCATAGGGCACTAGACACAGTACCCTCAGGAAAGGGCACTGGTCCACAGCAAGACACTGGCAAACGGGCATACACACTAGTCAAGTTTTGACTTTATTTATAAAGCACTTTCAAGACAACAGTACTTGAACAAAGTTCTGTAAAATTGCAATGAACATACAAGTATATAAATCAGACAAAAAAGCCAAGTACAAAAAACTATTTTTTGTTTATAACCTTGATTTAAAAGCAGCAAAAGTTGGTGCAAACCTAATATAGATGGTAACACCCTTCCAATGCCTAGTGGCAGCCACCAAAAAAGGCATGGTCATCTCTACAGTTACATCTTGACCTTTGTACAATCAGCAACAATCTGGTCAGAAGACCTAAAATAATGAAAAAAATTAAATCTGTGAGGTAAGAAGGGCTGAACCATTTATAGAGTGAAAATCAAAAAATAAAAGTAAGGGTTGCAGGAAGCTTTGGAGTCTGCCAAACTATCATAGGGTTATTTTGGAATACAAATAGCTGGGAGTCCACTTAGACAATAAATTGGACTGGACCATAAACTTTACAAAAAAGTTCTCCTTAGATATGATGATCTCATTTACCAGCTGGCTTTACTTTCTGTGGAGGTTTAGGTCCTTCAATGTCTGCAGCATCATGCTGTGGATGTTCTATGAGTCTGTAGTGGCCAGTGCCATCTTCTGTGCTGGGGTCTGCTGGGGCAGCATCATGAAGGTGGTGGACACTAATAGACTAAACAAATTTTTAAAGAGGACTGGCTCTGTCCTGGGAGTGGTGCTGGACACTCTACATGTTGTGACTGAGATGAGGATGTTGACCAACTCCTCTATATGCTGGACAGTACCCCCCACCCACTCCACAGTGTGCTGGCTGGACAGAGGATTATGTTCAGCCAGAGACTGATCACTGCCAAGTGCTCCACAGAACAGTACAGATCCTTTCTTACAGATCCTTTTCTTTTTCGTATCACTACTCACACATACATTCGTATAATCACATATATTTACTAGATTTACTGTATTACTATTATTGTATTACTGTATTGTATTGGTGTGGCCCTTTTCTTTTCTTTCTTGTTGAGTGGAGTGCAACTGTAACAAGGCGAAGTATTTTTTCTCTGGAATTTATGAACTGAATTGAATCAAATTGAATTGAATTGAATTTTGAATTTTTTTTAATCACTATTATAGTGAGCAGGAAGCCATTGAAGACAAGATAAGATTGGTGTGATGTGATCATGTTTTCATGTATCTGTTAGGAGTCTGGCTACCACTAATTGTAAATGAGGAATGGGTGACTTGTTGAATTTTTCTAAATCATCCACAGAAAGAAAAGACTTCAATTTCATTAGCATCCTGAGCTGATAAAAGTTTTTGTAACTGGGGCAATTCATTAAATTTAAGGGTATTGTCAAAAATCACACCACTTATCTTAGTAAAAGATTTAACTGTAGGTTAGCAGAGAGCCAAAATTACTTGCAGGATTGTAGGTATGGTCAAAGAGCAGAAACAATATGATCTGCTTTCTTTTTTTTTGCCACTTAAGAAAATACTGTGACGTCGATACTTTTATGTCTTTCAAACATTCCAATTAAATTGTTAGAGAATTAAATTTGCTTTGTTTCAGTGGCAGATATATTTGTGTATCACCTGCATAGCAGTGAAAGTTATATTTTTTAAAATTAATCCTTAGAGCAGCATATACAATAAAAATAGAATAGGTCCAAAGATAGATCCTTGGGGGAACCCACAAATAAGAGGAGCCAGGGAAGAAGAGAAATCGCCCATTCTAACTGAAAAGACACTGGCTGTTAGGTAAGAGCTCATCCTTTTTAAAATGTTTCCCTGGATACCAACACACTGCTCAAGATGGGAGATAAGGATGCCTTGATTAACTGTATCAAATGCTGCAGTCAGATGTAAAAGCAATAAAATAGCAGAAAGACCCAAATCACCTATTAATAAAAGATCATTAAGAACTCTTAAAAGTGCTGATTCTGTGCTACGGTTTGCCTTGAATCCAAACGAAACTACCTAAAGAATGCCATTTCCATTCAAAAAAGTGTGCAGCTGTAGGAATGCAACCTTGTCCAGAATCTTAAAAGGAAAATGCAGGCGAAATAGAGAGAACAGCAGCACACACTACAGTGTGGAATGCTATATATGCAATTTATTGTTTAATATAAAAAAATTCTCACAGACAGGATAACATGTTAAGGTATGTAGGGACAGAAAGGTTAAACATAGTGTTTATAATGTTAAACTGCAGGTCTATGGGAATTATTAGCAATAACATTTAAAAAGAACTTTGTTCTAGCAGACCTCTCTGATTATGTAACAAACAGCCACTAAAAATATAGGACACTGAAGCTTGTCTTTTTTTCCATTTACACACATCTTGCCTGTACATCTGCCTTAGGGCACAAATGAAGTGATTTCGCCACAGCTCAGGTTCTGGTTTAGGGCTTTTGACTTTGAACAGAGCAGTAGATAAGATGTTAAAACAAGTGTCATTAAACAAAGTAACTAGATCATCTGTGCTCAGCAGAACTGGAGGACCATCCTGAGTGAGGAAGTTCAAGAATTAATGGCATGAATGGCTTCATTCATACCTTTATAAATATGGTGTGTATATATATTTACTTTTTGTAAACAATGTTATCTATGCCCTCTGTGTGGTTTAATTACTAAATTCTAGTTAATGGAATTTATTGTGTAATTTTGCATAAATATACCATTGTCATTGTATTACTGTTATTATTTCTTATACACTAGATATGAATTTATGTTCACCTGTTTTCTAATAGTAACTACCTCGTGCTCTTACACATTGTGAAGTTCCTTCACAAAAATCTACAGTAGTCAACAACTGACATATAAAGACCCTGAATGCCTCTTGTTCTTTGATGAAAACACTATCACTGTATCATTACATTCTATTCTGTATTACACATTCTATCTACTTACCTCTAGTGTGTGGTTTCGAAGGATATAAACTACAGAAAAAATTGTACATTTGGTGTATTTTTTATTCCTTCAAAGCAACAAAACTTTACATACCACGGTAAATGACACAATGAAACTATATTACATCTGTGTTGTCCTTTTGTAATATTTAGCCTTATTTAAAGACAAATTCAACTACTTCACAAATAAATGTCAATGTACAGGCAATAATGGGTGAATGTTAAACTTGATACAAGTTCAAGGTAATGATAAAACATTTCTTTTACAAGTAAAAAAAAAAAACATACTTTGGTTCAAAAATTAAATCAGCTTCTCTCTTGACGCGAGGATGTGCAACAGTTAGGTAATTTAAAACGTGTCAAATCTCATCTCTGAAAATGCGATTTAAAGTGTTTTTAGACCAGTGGGTCTATTCACTGAACTTTACCATTATAATTGTTTACAGTGATGGAGATGAATTCCTTACATAAATCTACAACTGGCTGTAGCACTTTATTTGGACTAGTAGATAAATGCATAACACGGATAAGGCTGTAAACATGTTATCACACCAGCTCTGTTCATATAAAATGAGGAGTCTGGCACATCATGACAGGAGTGGTCTCCTTAGATATTATGATCTCATTTACCAGTAAAGACTGGGACTGGAGTGGTGGCTACACCTTATTACCAGTCACACAGGCCCAGAGTTACAGGACAGGCCCCTCATTTGTCTTCCACATTTAAACTAGCCATTTGTTCTACTGCTGCACAAGGTGAGCTTTCATGGGACCTTATGTGGAAATGCCTGCGTTGACCTGAGCTTTACATTATTTATAGTGTACAAGGTGATTTAGATTAAATAGTTTGGGACTTCTCAGTGCGAAAATGTTCCCCCAAGCCTTACGAGAATTTCACAGCCTGTTTCAGTGAGATCGACCTTTCTCTTTTCAACTCATTCGTCTCGAGCTTGGGCGAATGCAGAGGCTAAACCTTGTACACAGAGGAACCTGGGAAAATTTGGTTACAACAGGGATGGGTGGCTGTATGTTACTCATTTAATGTTGCCTTACTATAGGAGTGTCTCAGTGGACAGCTGAGAGAGACCTTATGCATGAAAACATTCAACATTTTCAATCACACATTCGGTTAAAAAAAACTCCCAACCAAATCCACCTATTTATATTTCCAGTCTGACAACATGACAGCAGAGCGGAATTTTAAACAAAAAATGTTTCACTTCAGCTGCAGTTTTGACACTGAATTGTAATAGTAGTGGAAGTACTAGTCAGCCTTCTAAAACTGTACCACTGGTATACTGTACTCTGTTAAACACCTTACTTTCCATTTAAATGTCACCCACAATTTGTCTTTATTATTATACTTTTTTTTTTTACTTTTATAATTCATGTTTTGCAAGTACAACATCTGTTTGCACATCCTTACCTACAGGTAGAAATAACTGAACAAAATCCCCTTCTTATCACAACAGTGTGTAGCTACAAAAATTAAAGTACAAAATTTGAACATATGATATGTAAGGGTCAAAAGTGTACACAAAACTTTTTTCTAAACCTATGTCATGCATCATGAATTTTTATTCATGTCCTGTTACATGAGCTAATGGTAGCAGTAGCGCTTCTTACGTACTAATGTGTTTTGTAGTTAATGTGTCAGCAGTGATGCAGTGACACAGTCTGTAGATGTTTTTTTTGAAATGCAAAAGCAAACTGACATGTTTTGAGCATCTGGGAGCTCCTGACATTCCTTCCCTGAGGCCGTAGCATGAGCATTTTGTTTGTTTTTCCACCAAAAATATTACATAAAATATTACTGAAAAAGAAGTTTTTTCAATAAACCAAGAACAGACGTAGTCGAAGGAGCTCTTAATGGAATGCACCCCAATTATTCATGCTGCATATTAGAACAGGGACTTACGAATCAGAGTGGGAATTCTAATTATCAAAAATATATATTATTTTCAGTTTTTTTTTAAGATCAATTTATAACATCATACTATGGTATGTGCATTATAATGGCTGCTGTTGATGACAGTTCACTAACTGTTCAAGGTTGAGCAGTAGGGAGCATTTTAGATAACTGACAAATAGTGAATAAACCGAACATTCAATGACTCGAATAAATTGCCTATAAGGATGGACGACTGCAAATAAAACCTCCTCTGTCCTCTGTTTTGTTATACTGTATTTAAAACTAAAAAGAATTTAAGGTAAAATATACACAAACCTAGGCACATCCAAAAGTTAAAATATAGTATATGGTTATTATATAAAAAAAACACCTCCATAACAGGAATCTTGAATTGCTCACACTAAAACCTATGTTCATTTTAGTTTAACTCTAACCTCAGTCTTTGCCAGTAAGTATGGTTGTACACATTTCAATGAAAAATACTTAAGTAAATATGGGTTTCGCTTTTCCTCTATAAGACTGCATGTAAAGTTTGCTCCTGAAATATAAAATCTAATATCTTTTGTGGCAAATAAAAAAGAACACAAAGTACACATATACACAAACACTTGCATGCTATATGCTAAACTGTCGGCTTCCAAACCTGGAGGGAAACCAGGTAGCACGGTAACAACATTATGTCTTACCTGTTCATCCTCAACGTACGGTCATTGCATTTTTAAAAAAGGTAGCAACCCAAAGGTATAAAGTAATATAAAACAAGTCACAGATGTATAAATTTAGGAATGATCACAAATCTGTAACGGTATGTAGGCACTGGGCCGCACAGAGTCATGGTGATAATCTGGCTGACGGGAATGTGCTCGTTTCTGTGCGTTCGCTTAGACTTCAACAATTTGTCTCCTGTTCCCTTCCACAGACGGGTTCTGTCGGTGGATTGTGGGGGGCCGGCCCTTGCTCTCAGGCGCTGATGGGAATGTTCCCTTTCACTTCCATGGATGCCCTCTCCTTGCGCCCGGCATACTCGCCAATGAAGGATCCATCCTCATTGAACTGGGCGTCCTCGTCACCGTAGTCCACCAGGCTGTCCCCGCTGTCCTCCGGCTTCATGTCCCCACCCAGGGACCGCAAGCTGCTCTTCAGCGGCTTCTCATCGTTGTCGCTGCTCAATAAAAGAACACGGGGGGGAGCAGCCGTTAAACATCACCTCACCTCAGTGCTGTCTGATGGCTTTGGCCCCCTCTCACCAAGGCCTGTCTGGTGTGGGGGAGCCAGGAAGCCCGAAAGAAGCGGACAAAGAACATCCACTCCTAAGCTTAGTGTGCTAAACTGAAGATGCTTTGATCTTATCAACGAGGTGTAAATTAAAAACCAGGTAAAACTACACTAAGAGCTTGGCAAGTGTACTGCCATGTTGACTACAGGTCGGTCAGGGAGGTGCTTTTCTGAACCCAATTAACTTGAACTGACAGAGGGGATGCAGCCAAACAAGTGTGTATATCGAATGATGAGACATGGTTCATTGCCTCTGCGCAATGCAATGGAAGGACCAGACCTGCACACTTCAGGCAACAAATGGCATCATTGTACAAACCTGTTACTATATGGAGAAAAACTTTCCTTTTCATGGTACCTAAATTCACCACTCACTGAGATATATTATTATGGTGCTGTCCTGACTTCATGCCCAGTTGACCTGTTCTCTCACTGGGGCCCAAAGCACTGGTGATCTGACTAATCCATGGCTCTACCATGATTGTGACTGCTAGAGGAATAATAACCTAAACATTAGTAAGATTACTGAGTAGATGGCTTGATGTACTGTTTTACACTGATTGTTTTGGTCCTTCCTCCTGCTGTGTTTGAGACAGCAATCTCCTAAAGTAATTAAAAATGGGCCAAAATGTCACACCATAGTTTTCTACGACATTTTACACACTAACAACCACAAAACAGTCTACCAAACAATCACAAAATACAGCAATTACTGGTGTAAACAGCAAATACGTATTTGTCGTTTACTACATACATTAAAATTACTCAGCTCACAGTACGTCTTGCACAATGATGATCCTTTGAAAGCTCATGCACATTAGGTTTGCTTTAGATGGAAAACAATAATTACATTAAGCGCAATGCAGACAAACAGCAGCTCTGCTGCCTGTGAAAAACGACTAGATGACAATGGACAAAGTTGTATACCTGTATTCACAAAATGTGTCGTCATTTATACCCTGGGACTCTATGTCTGGATGTAAGTCTTCTTTTTCTTTGACTGCACAAAGACAAAAATTTTTGCAGTTTTGTTTGCAATCTTTAACTCTTCATAATACAAATGGTGTCAACATGGCAGCACCAGAACACTGTTACTCCGTTTGCCAGGACAGCCCATCACTGTGCAAATATTTATAATACTGTTGTAAAGCTGCCATAATAGAAAATGGAGAAGAATTTTTCCACATCGTAGCTTTATCAAGCTTACCTTACTGCAAGAAACAGTGGAAGAGTAAGAGCAAAAAAATATAGAAGTTCATGAATCTATGAAGATATTTCATCAAGCCGCTGCTGTACTAAATTGTTTTTCTCTGGCTTATCTGCAATAATACTACTAACATGCATCGAAAAAGTATACAAATTTTAAGTGAATGAATGTTTGTACTAGTATATGTAGGTAGAGGATTCCATGTTTTCTGTTATAAGATAGTATTGATGTGGTTTTAATACAGCTGCTATAAGCTTTTGCTTTGTTCTGTTCTCAAAATATCCCTCGCTGGCCTGCCGCTCAGATTTAGTGTGAGCAATTGTAAAAGTATGAAGTGAGGAAAGACCTGACATTAATTCTGCACTCTCTTTCAAGGCCAGCTTTCAGTTTTGTAAGTGAACAGGAAAGATTCAGTGGGGGGTTGAGATAAGCAGGAGACACAGCAAGCAGGCCTTCCCAACGTCCCGCTGAAACCAAAGGCTGCTAATAACTGTGTGCTTCATCCACTCCTATTCTCCATTGGCCTGATACCCTCTATGACCTTGAATACTGTGGACATGCTCCTTTTACTAATCTGAATTTCAAATGCCACTGAAACAGCAAGAGAGGTTAGTAGACAATGGCACATACGGACACCATGCTACACCCATGTTAACAGACCCTGCAGGGTTGCTTGGAACCTAACAGTCACGTGCAGATTTCTGTATTTGCTGTTGGGAAATAGACCGTGAGCCGTCGGTCAATGAAGCTGCTTACCGGAATATTTGCCACCTTTATTTCTGTTGATGAAGCAGGTAGTTAAGACAATAAGCGTAAGAAATGCCACAGCACACATTACGCCAATAAACCAGCTCTGCGTCGATATCCCTTCATGGACACTGGCCAGACCTTTTAATAAAAGGGGGTAAAAAAGAGAATATCATTACGGCATAAACTACCACATTATCAGATCACTTCATTATGTTAAATGTGCTAATATGTAAGGGCTTATAGCAGCGGAAAAGTGTTATGAATTTACCATATGCTATCTGGCTTCACTTTTCAGGCAGTATACTATTAACAACACAAAACATATTAACATATGTGTAAAACAGCCTGTTCAATTAACAGGATTGTGAAATTAGCTATACCACGAGATAAGTAAGCAAAGCGAGAAGGAATTTGAAAACGGGAATTACAAGACAAAAAAAAAATGCTTAGGTTTAATGATTAAGCTTGGTTTTCAATAGATCAATTACTTTGATGTTAATGCCATAACCCAGTGAATAATTGTTTTTCTGATATTAGAACAAGATCATTTAACAGTCTCATATCAGTCTAGTATATTTCTGCACACATAAATTACTTTTTTCTCCCACAGCCCACTCCCTCATTATCTCACCTTGCCCCCTGGTCTTGATAACATCTTCAAAAATACTAGAGTTATCAACCCAGCTCTTAGTTAAAATTCGCACAGTGTACACAGTTCCAGGTTCGAGCCCTTGAATGATGTGGAAACTCTTAGATGAGTTTACTGCCTCTGAAATCTTCCAGTTACCTTTACCTACAGGAAGTGCACAGGCAGGGAGTGTTAAGAGTCGAGAGGAGAGCAGCTTTGTTAGGAGGTCCTGGTGCCAGAAAGCATGCAGTCAAAGTTTACACAAACACAATTCTCTTCTCAACTGTAAATGTTTGAATGAAATACCAAGGCTGTAAAATGGTAATCAGTTTTGCATGACTGCAGAACTCTACAACAATTCCCCAATTTAAGTTTTTAGCAGAAGTTTTTGTTTTACCTTTTCATGAGTTTTGACAAATCTTTTATGATTTCCTCAATGTAAGATTTTTAAGTGTTATACACAGACATACAAATTTTTAAATCAGATTTTTTAATTTTAAAGTTTTTTTTTTCAACGGTCATCATTGTAACATCCTGTAAATTTCATTATTTAGTGTCTGTGCTTGTATACAGGAAATGAGAAAATGTAAAGGAGTGCATTATTTCATTATTGACCATGTTTGTATGTGAAACACATAGAATTCTCGTTAATGGCTTCGTTAAATGTTTAATGACTAAATAATTTTTAATTGTGATGTATTATGCTAAAATTGTGGTTTGATTTTACAGGGAGATACGGAAATTTTCCAGAACAGGTTTGAGGTTTTCAGATTAACTTGGGATACATTAAAAATTAATTGTCTTTTATATTTTTTTTTATTCAGGGTGTTAAAAAATGAATGAATAATGTAAATTGTGGAATTGCTGTACTCTATTCTACACAATATGCAGCAAAAAAAAAAAAAAAACCTTTCAGGTTAATGGTAAGGTAACCAAAACATAGGCGGAAATCCTGGCGGGGACGAGGGAACATGCCCCCTCTTCCAAAGAGTTGTCCCCACCCAGTATGCCACTGTAAACCAAGCTATATCATTTGTATACCCCTCAGCAACTGCTCTTGGGAAATATTTCTATTTAGAGTAAAATGAGATTTCCGCCCCTGAACCAAAACATCAGATTCATGTGGTACAACACCAAAAAGAGGAGAGAGATTATCTTACGGTTATTCTTATATGCAACATAAAACTCTGAGTCCTTTTGTTCGCTCCCTGGAATCCAGCTGATCTTTGCAAAGTTGTTGCTTACATGGGAACTAATGTTCAACAGGGCTGGGACTGGCAGAGAGATGAACGAAATGGAGAGAAGCAGAGGTTAGTGAAGCATAAACAGAAAGATCACCCGCAGACAGCAAGAATGCAGCAAGCACACTTTGCAGATACTGCACACCATCTACACAGGAAGCATGCAAAACAGATGCTGTTGCTATGACAGTGCCCCATACTCCATTCATGCTTTTTTTTTTTTTTTTTTTTTACCTAACTAGCTCACCATCTACACACAGGTGAGCAGCTTTGGAACAGTGCTGTGCCATTTATGTATGCAGGTGTACAGAATAAAATACCTAAGGAAACATATAGCACTATAGATGTGGCATCGCTCTCGCCTTACTGTGCCTGATATGGCTGCTGTTTGCTCTCAAGCTATGAGGGAATGAAGCAAGCAGCCTGGCTGATACTACTGCAATGTCCTCAAGTATGGCTCTCAGTCTGGGCTCATTCAGACATTCAGAGTTTTCTGGAGACACTCGCACACAAACACATTCAGTAACTGACACTGCTGATTCCCGTTGAAACTGCAGCCCCATGACAATAGACCTCCATACCTCCATGAAGGCAAGCAAGGCTGCAAACGCACACTGCCTATCCTGACAGCTGTTTATTCACCTGATCTGGAGGGCACCTAGTGTCCAGTATGCTGACAGGCTATGTCCAGCGCTGTATGACTGGAATTAACACAAGCCTTCCTGGATTAAACTTAAACAAAAGATAAATAAATATGAATAATGAAACCTGAGAGTTTTGAGAGCTATAAAACCAGAAACGATAATACTTGTTGACCTGAGAAAATTAACCCAGAGAAGACCTCTGCCAATTATAGGTATTGCATAATGTGTATACACTAAGGTGGACAATACACAGTGCAAGTCTGAAAGCAGTGGCAGCTGGAGACTCACAAAATCACGACGCTAGGAGATAACCTTTAAACTCATCTATTTAGCAGCAATCAGGTATGATTTACCTGCGATTAGTTCAATTATAAGCAATACAAACTTGATATAAGGATAATTATCTTAATAATAAAACCTGTCAAATCTGTGTTACATCATTGCACTTTGAACGTGTCACTTGTTAATTGCAGCCATCAAGATAGAAACCTTGCAAAACACCTCCTGCAAAGAAGTCACAGTGGAATTATAGTTCCTCGTTTAGATCATGGGACCTCATATAAAAACAGACCAAGATCATAAATATATAAATAAATATATAGGTGGTAAAAATTATTATTTTTTTAAAGTGCTGTAAGTCACTGCGAAATGTGTGATTCATTTTAATTTGCTTTTAATTTAAAATAAAATATTAGTAATAAAACAGTTCATCATTATTAAAAATAGCAAAGCACTGAAACTGTTTAACTTTTGTGCCTTAAGCAATTAACATGTCACAGTGCTGAAGCCAGCACTGCTTCAATTAATTAAGGTTTATTATTTTTTTAAATTTATCCTTTATTAGTCCCACAACAGGGAAATTCGTTTCCTGCGTTTAACCCATCCCCTGAGGGGTAGCAATGTGTAGCCAGATGCAGCACCTGGGTAGCTAGCGCTGAATGTCTTGCTTAAGGACACACCTGGCTGTGTTGGGATTAGAACTGGGAGACCTCCACATCCCAGCCTCATGTTCTACCCATCCAGACACATTAATCAGGTAAAAGAGAGACTGTTGACTGCAGGTATAAAAACTACAAAAAAAAAAAAAAAAACTGCAACAATGACCATTGAACATGTGTAGAACAACCCTGCATATTCACAGTTAATGATATTCATCATTAACATTATCAACTACATGAAACAATGGAAACAGTTTAGTCTAGTACTGATTTTTAAGCTTAGATACTGAAATATCAGCACCTAAATAACAGGGAAGGAAAAAAAAACAGAAAACCAAGATAATTCTACTTCAAGCCATTCGTTTTGGCGTTTATGTTACTTTAAACAATCACCTGCTGTTGTCTGATAAAGGGCAGTTAAAATAAATTTTATATAGTTCCACAACTGTATTGGACTAGCTAAAGTGTGTGTTACTTTTAATATATTGTAATGTCAATTGCATGTTCCGTAAATAAATAAATAAAGTAAATAAAATGAAAATACAAATGATAGTAAGCATGGTTTGCTCTGTCCAGCATGTTTTTGCGTGAAAGTCTGTAGAGATGACGCCCACTTCAGATCCATTGTTGAATTAAATTAAAAATATAAGCTTTTTGTAAAGACTAATATGCTTTAAATCCAGAATTTAGTTATTAGTTACAAAGTGGGTTTGTAATGCAGTATAGAACGTCTCTCCTTAAACGCTCTACACAAATTATCTTGTGCTTCCAGGTTATTGTGGATTCTTATATTCAGACTTATGAAGTCTCAAGTCAATTAAACTATGAATCATAAAAAGAAAAAACCATTTATATTTCAAAAGGACATCCCTTTCTAATAGAATTCAAGTTTAAAAATGATCGTGTGTACTTCTTATATTGATGTGAGGCTACAGTTGACTATGGTGCCAATTTCTAAGATTTATAATTAATGTTGGTTAAAGAGTACTAGTCAGGCTTCTCTATTGTGAGAATCAAACATCTGCATACATCTGTACATTTTTTAATTTTATTTTATTTTATAATTATTTTTAAAAAGTTAGACACGCTATTTCCTGAAAATTTCCCAATTTGTTAATAAACTCCTTTATCTCACAGATGTTCAGAGATGTGCAGCAAACTGCAAACACCATGGTTCCCAAACTCTCTTTTACTCTGTACACCTGAGCAGAAAATTAATAAAAGGTAACTCTGGAATGTGCCCCCCGCCCCCCGTTTTCTTTTTTTTTTGGTGAATCTCTTTCCAGATAATCAAGTTTGTACACATTGTTTCTGACAGTGGATGTCTGGGATGCAGAAAGCGAGAGAGAGGAAGAGGCATTAACTGTCACAGAGGAATACGAGCAAAGGAAGAGTGGTTTGTGTCAGGAACAAGGGGGCGGAGTCAGCTGAACACGACTGCAGTCATTCACATGACAGCTTGGTGCCACGATTCCACCTAGTACGTGAGTTGGGAATTAGAGCGTTACATTGTAGACTAGTACAAAAATGGCAGGATTTAAAATCCAATGTGTTGGAGGTTTAAATAATTTATTATGGCTACAATGTAGTATCATGTCATATCATATCATCATCATAGTGAACCACTATTCTTCGCTTGTTTAATACAGCTGAATTTCAGTCAGACAATATCTAAGCCAATGTAAATTTGATAACCAAACTAAAAATCAGCTAGGAAATGAAGATGACTGTGAAATACACACACACACACACACACACAACTCAAAGCTAACTTCCAGAGTGAAAATTAAATGCGCTCAGATTCCAAAGCATTTACGACTTTGAATCCAATCTGAAGAAGGAACAGTTTTCGTGTAGCAAACAGCAAACAGCACCAATGCTGGGTGCTTTATTTTCCTGACCAAAAATTCCGCGATTATGTCAGTACAAGGTCCGCAGGGTACAAAAACGCAGAGCTTGCTGTTATTTTTGAGTAATAGATCATTTGTCATACAGACCAAAAGAATATTGCCTAGCAAATAAGCAATAAGGAGATTCCCACTGGGAGGGTTTTTGCTATTTTTGGTCAGAGGCAATAAGCAAAGCTGTAGTATCTCATTGTTAGTTACCTTTCATGGTTGTGACTTCACAATCAATTTTCATTTATGAATAACTAGGCTATAATAATAGATTTGATGTGACAATAAAGAAAACAATAAATGGAAATGAGGAGTCAGACAGAATATACATTACCTTTTTGTAGCAATTTTCATATTTCATACTATACATTCACATCTGGAATCTCTGCAACTAGTTCTGTTTATCGATTGCTATTTATTTAATAAGAAATCAAACTCAATTTTCATCTTTAATGTTTTCATCTCTTTTTATCTATTATGTGAAATTGTTTTTTTTTTCTTTTTCCCCTTTATTTTCAAGTGATTGTTTCATGGCTGGATTTTACCCTCAGATCAATAAGCACTTGTTCTTTCATGACAATGATAAATGAATCGCAGTAAGACACACTTATGATATTGCCTACCCATAAAATGATGTTTGGGTCGAAAAAAATATATAACAAGTGAGGCAGCCCTTCCACACACTCTCTACCGTCTGTAACGTTACTGTCACAATGCCTTTCAGTCAACTCACCCTGCACCCTTTCCAGCCAGCTCTTGCCCCCACACAGCCCCCACTTTTTCTCACCCAGCCCCCCCCCTCCAATGTGCCCAAGCCCTCCCTGGACACCAAAATCCACAGCCTAGGTGTACCACTCACGTGCTTCCAGAGCAGTGGAATACTCCTCACTGACTGGGGGTCCACAGCCCACTCTGGAACATGCCCTCAGGTAGAACTTGTAGCGGCTGAGGGGCTCCAGGTCCTCCAGCACCCATTTGCTTGTCTCTGCAAGGCTGATGTTCACTGAGTGCAGCCCCCCCACATCCTCTGTGTCATTGACTAAAAAAACAGAGCATTACACAATAAATGTGTATCTGACACACAAACCAAAAACAACCAACTGATTACAGTTCTTACACCCAGAGGCTCAATCATTATTATCACATAAGGTACTTGGCAATACCGAATCCTTCAAAACGTCATGACATACTTCATGTTTGCATTATCATATATAGTCAACCTGCCTGCTTATTATACATAATTACATATAATACAAAATAAAAGCCCATTGTTCCAAATGTTCTGCATACAGATGTCCGTGTTAAAAATAAGTCATGTCAAAGGACATGTGATGAGTCTGAAAAATTTGCAGGCAGTTTCTGGAGGATGGACATTGCAATTTAGCACCTGTGTTGTATCATTTGAAACTGTCTGATGGCGAGAACACCGTACTGACGGCTGTGCTCATTATCTCGAGGGAGACATATGACTTCTTCTGGGGAGACTTTAAAATCCACGCTCCAAGTACACTGAACCTCCTCACCTTTTCATTTAGAGGTTCTATACAACCTGCAGAAAAATATCCAATTAACAATTTCATTCTCTCCTGTTTTCTCTTCCATTGATGTGTCTTGTGTTTACACAGTAATGATAAGTTTAACTTTTGATTGACTAACTTATTTTAATTAAATTTTCTCACCCTGTAGGTCATGTTTCTGGAAGGAACTGGCCTTCATTACTATCACAGCAAATGCAAGAAATAAAATTTAAAAAATAAAATATTTAAGGATTCATGGGAAATGTACAGCTTTGGCTGGATGACTAGAGAAGCAATGTCTTTCATGTGAACATGCTCTTCATTTGCATAAAAAAGCTGGTGAAAAACAGAGGAATATTTGTGTAACTTAAACAGTAGATCTATGCAACAATTATATTCATTACTGCCAGTTTGTGTACTACATAAAAAGAAACGGTACTATGCTGTTAGAAGTGCTCCATTGATTTGTGAACCCTTCTGGTGAAAGTTCCTCAGGTGGTTACAGTTTTGCACACTGTTTTGAACATTCATAAGATGCAAGCTCGTCACAAAGCCATTATGTTTGTAGTCAGGTGTCAGGACCTTCTCTTGCTGACTCTCCTCTATCAATAGGTCTGTTTAGCTTTTTGAGCAGTAAACATGATGTCACTTAAAGAAAGTGGGGGCAGGGTAGCTCAGTGGAAAGCACTATCACTCCATGCCCCCAGGGTCCTGAGTGCCAGTCAGAACTCTGTGTGTGAAGTTCATATATTCTCCCCAATATGTAGTCTTCCTCTGGTTTCTCTGGTTTACTCCCACAGTGCAAAGACATGCTGGTTAGGTCATTTGGGGATTCTAAAGATTCTAAAGTGTATCTGACTGAGCATGCCCACCCTGCGATGAGTTGGTGCTCTGTCCTGGGATAGGTTCTACTCCACATTTGACCTTGCACAGCATAACGTTTAGATGAATAGATGGATGGGTGGATGGATGGAAAGGAGCACCATGCTGTTTAGGTTTTAGGGTTTATAATCTTCAGTTTCCCACTCTGTGCTTTTTGCTGTGAAAACACAATAACCAGACTAGTTCCTCAACTATGGATGACAAAACTGGTAGGGTTACCTATAGGCACAACAGGAGGACAAAAGAAGTCTATGCATCCTATATGGTTATTTTTTTGTGGTAATAGCACAAGTGATAACGTTCACCCACAAACAGTGCAAAAGATTTGGGGGGATATGATAGACAGGGAGTACCTGATTATCTGCTGAGAGCTCCAAGGGGGCCTCACCCAAAAAGGCCAAGAAGCACTGACCTAGTGTATGTCCTTATTTTATCATTTGTGGTGGTAAAATCAGTCTTATTTTTATTAATTAAGTAAATACATGGAACCACCTTCCCAAGGTTTATTTCTCTGTACGCAGTGGAGGACCTATACTGAAAATAACAGTTTTCTTCTCGTATATGTTTGGTCTACTGTCTAGCATGCAAGAACTCTACAATTTAATGGTTATGCATCTCATACTTGCTGCACTATGCAGACAGCCCAAATCTAGCCATTAGCTTAGATACTGGGAAAATCATCATCGCCGTTATCATTGTTGTCAAGTTGAACATCAGGAACAAGTTGGAGCAGAGTGGAAGTGTAATTAGGACTCCATTCATCATGATCCAGTCCCTCCAGATGTCCATGACAGTATGGGGTCAATGGCTGAGGTCTCTGAAGGCCACGGTTCCTCTTTCAAAGTCATTAGTAACTAGATCAAGCATCAGACATGCTGAGAGCCCCTGCCACATTTTCTCTCTCATATCTTCTCTGCAGATTGCCAGAACCTCACACAAGGCTTTGTGCCAGGAGACCCAACAAATCTTTGACACTGGCCTTCATGGACGAAGTCAAGTGCCACTCATGCTCCCACACTAACTCCTCCTACAATCTTTAGGAAACTAAGTATTTGTTGTATCCTCTCTGTGGTGGGGAACTAGGGGAGACCCAAAATACTGGCTATTCATTTTCTAAAAATAACTTTTTTTTAAAACCATTACTAACTACAGTCAACCTTGGCCCCTAGAGGATTTTTTTTCGCCACACTATGGAGTTTTTGGTTCCTCTTATCCATTGCCATGTGGCTTTATCTTTAACTTCAATCATCCACCCTCTGTTAATTCTGTAATATCTGTAATTTCTTCTTATAAAGTACTTTGAGGCAACTTGTAGTGAAAGGTGCTATAAAAAAATAAATTGAATTGAACTAACTGTCCACCATTACACACAACTGTTGGTCACTCTCTAATGCTCTCTCTATCACTCCCTCTGGAACATTCTTCCAGTACTTTTATATTCAACCCAATACTTATTTCCAATTGGTTGACTCTGACTCATTGTTTAAATAGACAGACTTTCTGCTACAGTACTCACAATAGGTTTTCATCATATACTCCTTTGTGACTTTAAGCTTTTTAGTGTTATAACATCATCAAACTCCACTTGAAATGTAAGTATACAAAACTCCTACCTAGGGCTTTAAATTCACAGATCTGCCATGTAAAATGTCAGCACCTTTAACAGTTAACTTCAAGATGCCCAGCTGCTGTTTGTATGTACCCAGTCTCTTCGTGCTGGACAGCTCTCTAAACAGTGTTGGATCAGCACAGGGTGCCTGTGCGGTAAGAATTAGTTTGCTGAAAAAACCTCCAGTGGCCATCATTATCGGAGCAACATGAAGGAGAAGGGATTCTCCAGTATAGAGTGAAAACACAGAAAACGTGCCCAAGGGACACACGTGCACCTACTCAGTTGGTATTCCAGGAGGTACCCAGTGAGCACACCGTTAGCTTCAAGAGGGGGTGTCCAGACGAGTGTGATGGAGCTCCTCTGGGCATTTGTGGCCCTCAGAATAGGGATTTTGTCAGGAACTGTGGGAGAAGGAGGGGGGCATGTAAGACAAATAGCAAAACAATACATTCTGAGAATCTTCAGAGACTACTGTCAGCTTATTTTATCCTGCTCCGTTGTAGGTAATTGTGTAACTGCATTGTGTAGGCTCTTTCCTTTGAATCCACTGTCCCAGATGCCGCTATCTTCCTACCTCCCTCTGGAGTTTTGAACGCTACTGCATGGCTGCCAGGCCCGCTTCCTCGACTGTTGAAGACGTTGACGATCAGACTGTACTCAGAGAAGGGCTTCAGGCCCGGGACCAGGGCGTGGCTCCTGTCCCCCGGAAACGTCAGCGAGTGCCTCTCTCCGTGGCTCTTCTTAGAGTTGTGCAGGCTCCGCAACCTCCACCAGCTTATCTGAGGAGCAGAAGGAACAAAACAAAGTCAGCAAGGTCGCCAGTCGACGTTCCCACAACGTTCTGGGTACAAATTGAGAATGCGAATAAATTGTCACAGCAGAGGGTCGCTGTTAAGAGCCTCGTGTGGGCAAAAGAAGCCGTGCTGTGAGATTGTTACACTCTCAGGGAGACGGTGCAAGTGTGTAGCACAGCACACTCAGGGGGAGGGAAAGGAGATACGCTGTAGAACAAGGATGGCGCGTCTCACTCTCCCTCTTTTCTTCTTTGTAAAAAAACCAAACGGCAATGGCATTTACTGAGGCATTATTACCCGGTATCCTCCCAGGTGACCGTGCAGCTTGTCCTGTGGAACACGTGTCCAGGTGACCTTGATTAACGTGTTGTTCATTACAGCCACAGCCACGTCATCTGGGGCTGCAGCTGGAACTGCACCAAGAAAATGCACCAATGTCACAATCGCTACGAGAAGACATCCTGACTTCTCATCCTGCATTCATTAGTTCAGTTTATGACACACCTCTCTAGACATGCCAATTTTATGTAAAATATATATACACATATCACATTTTTTTTTATTGCTTTAACATCATACATGATTATAGTAACAGTGAATGTTTCACAATGTGCTCCTATAACACCAGAAATACCAGTATGTCCTACCACGGAACATAAAATATACATGCATGGCATGGTATATTGTGGTCTGAAGTGTTTTTGCTAAGGAAATGTTTTAATACAGTTAACAGTAAGGACAGAATACATTGCAGCAGCAATCATGTACTTATTGTAAGAAAGTATTAAAACTGAAATACAAATTGATGAAAAACATCCCATGATGCAACAAAAAACACGGTGCCTACTGAGTCCACAGGAATGATGCTTATAATAACAAACTGATAGAACATTGCAAGGACACCCCAAAAAAATCCTGGGCGCATAAATCTGACAGGATATAAGAACCAAAAGGAAATTCGAGATGCATGTAAATTCACGTTTTGATTTTTAGGATACTTCATTTTAACCAGAAAGAATAAAAAATCTCATTCTCTAAGCCAACAGTCCCCCAGCAGGCCAAATTACCTCACTAAAGCTGAATGGGCGAAATTATCTAGGCTCTCAGAGGAAATTGCTGGTGCTTGTAATGGTTCCTCTTTAACATCTAAGGGCTCACAGCCCTGCCTTCAGGGTCTGTTAAGAGACTACTCACACCTGCAGTGAGAGTGTCTACCTCTCGCTGAAAAGAACTGTTCTATTTGCAATGAATTATATGGGTGTCACTTCAGAAATGTGCCGGCCAGAAAGTGAATTACACTGAGGACCGGTCGATGACCAGCGTCTTGTACCTTAAAACCCCATTACGGTGCTGTAATAACAGCAGCACCATAACACATATCTTGGCTTACAGCAGATGCTGATAATGTAGTCGGGAAAAAAACCAAATGATAATATTGATGCCAACTGATCAGCTACAATATGCAGGCAATGCTGCAAAACCACTCTAACTCAGGACTCTCAACGAATAAAACCAAGGATTTCTGGAAAAAAAGTTAGAGGATGATTAGAGTCCTTTGTGAAGTAATGTTAACAGAAAGTATTTCTTCTGCACTTCACTTACCCCCATAGCAAACATTGAGTAAACTGTGATTTAGCACTGCTACACTGAGATTTAGTTAACTGACAGTTAACACTGCTATACTGAGACTGAGTTAAGTCTGAGCTAGCTCTGGAGTATCCAGTTAACTTACAATCTTCTCCAGAGTAACCAATAACCACGTTAGGTACTGGTCCCCAGCCTTGGTGGTTTCTGGCCTGGATCTTGACTTCGTATGGCACAAAAGTGGGTGTGTTCTTCACAATGAAGGAATGCCTCTTCACTAACTCCTCCTTCCAGTCCTCTTCAATGCCCTGGCGCCTGTAGCTCACCTTGTACTCGAGCCCTGGACCATTGTGCTCAATAGGCAGCAGTGGCTTGAGTGGCGAGATATGAATGAACCACAGTCAGCCATTATGGATCTTAGCTAAATTTTATGAAAAGGTTATCACGTTTGGCTTGTGTTAAGTGCTATAGGACAGCGTTTAATTATATTCACATTTTTATTCAGTTATTAATTTAGTGCATTACCATGAGATTTCTCTGTTGACTGATCTTATAATACTGTATATAGCTTAGGAACAGAGAAAAGAACTAGGTCTAGTTGTGGATAGCACAGGTGTGCTGTAAGACACGAAGCCACAAACAACATCGACATTGAATACAGGCCTTGAAACATGAGAAGTCATGCAAATGTTCCTGTGCTACAAGGTTATTTCAAAGAAAACATTTTTTAAAAAGTAGCAATATCCTCTCAAAATATTGCTACATTAATATGTAATTTACTTCATTGTAAATAAAATTGCATTGCCATTATGTTCTATCTCCCAATCTCCTCTCTCTCTCTCTCTCTCTCTATATATATATATATATATATATATTGTACTGAATTATCATAAGAAAATTTTTTAAATAGATTTATTTAAAATTTTTGGTTAGGTAGTCATTTAAACGAAAGTATAACTAAAGACAATAAGACTTGCAGCTTTAGGAGAGAAACGGTCAATTACCAGCTGAACTCATTTGATCAGGTGTTGACATTTTCCTTTTGTCTTACCTCCCATTTAATATTCATCTCATCTGGCAAATGACCTTCAATTCTGATATTCTCAGGGTTCTTGTCAGGAGCTAAAGGAGAAATGAAATATGGATTTTCAGAGTTGTCAAAATTATTAGGAGGAAACCGGTACATGTTTCATGTGAATTATAAACAGGACAAAAAAAAATCACAAAAAACTTTTTACATAATTTCAATTTACAAGGATTCATGTCAGTTGTAAAATTTAAACTGGATGTTAGTGGATAAAAAAAAAAAAAACTTTAAAATTATATATCATCATGCATTAATTAGTGGAGATTGTATTATATTTAGGGCCTGTGCGATTTTTTTTTCTATTATTTGCTAACTGACCAGGACCACTAGGGCCACAATACAGTATAACTGAGCAAGGTTATCCCAAAATTCTCCAGTTCAATTTCCAGGTTTACAAATGGGTGTAAGCATATCTTTGTATGAAATCATCTGCTGAGTAGGTAAAAATGTAAAAAGAAACAGCATGTGAAGGCGAATTAGGAGACCGAGACCTGTGGGAGGAGTTTTGTATCGTGCCGAGGGTTCACTGGACTCTCCTCTTCCGACGGCGTTGACAGCATAGACGCGGAACCGGTAGTCTACGTGTCCGTGTAACTTGAGGAGAGCTGAGTGCTGGTTCCCCGGAACTCGCATCAGCTCCTTCCACTTCCCAGGCTCCCACTGGCTCTCCTCATATTCCACGACAAATTCTGCTCACGTGGTAAAGCTCTCACAATATAACTCCACCTGAGGGCCCCACTACACACCTGCATGCCCTGCTTTTAAACTAGGCCTTCTCGGCATGAAAAAAGCCCAGTCATACAAACCAGAGCAGGCGGAGGGGACACACTGCGTTGCTATCAGATAAAACCGTCAATAAAAACAGCGAGAAATGTGGCTTTCGACTGCAGAAGATTAACCCTTCAACAAGTAACAGTGAATTCATTGACATTTTCTTTCCAAACCATGTCATTATTATGTGGCCTTCCAGCTTTTTATAATGCCACCAAATTTATTGCTTCCTACAAGGTCAGGGAAATGTTCTCATTACCTGTGGTGGAACTGTTGTGTTCATCCCCACGTGTCCAGTTCAGCCTGACACTCCTGTTCATGTGTTCAAACAAAACCAAGTTGGTTGGAGCATCAGGGACATCTGAAATAGCAGCGAATAAAGAGCTGTAAAAGAGCGATCACACCCATTACTCTGCCTTTATGGTGGAACAAACCTCCTTTTTTAAGACAGCTGTTAGAAGTGCGAATGGCTTAAAAGGCTGAACATTGCAATGTATAAAATTGGGTTTTTTTTGTGAATCCCCACTAAGGTTGCTACTAACCCATAACTATGACGTGTGCAGAGGCTGCGTCCTCATCCAGCGAGGTTGTGGCTCTGCAGGTGTATAATCCCTGCTCTGCCTGGCTCACATTGATGATCTGAAGTATCCCATCATCCACAAAATAACTACCAACAGAGAAACAAACTTCAATTTAATACACAGAGGGCAAATATTCATGACTTTTTATCCATTTTTTAAGTTCCTTTCAGAACCATAACACCAGCAGGAAGTCTATACTTACCGAGTACTCTCAGTGAGGTTGAAGTCTAACTCCATGTCATCCTTTTCCCAGAAAATGTCAAATTCACCTCTCAGTGACTTGTCGTACTCAGCTTGGCATGTGATTTGGACTGAAGTTCCTCTTAAAACTCGTAAGTCCTGAGGTGGAACTACAATTCGGGTGGGATCTAAAACAGAGTTGAATAAAAAATAAATAAACAAACTGGATTTTTAACCAAAAGAAATTCAAAATTTTCAAAGCAGGTTTTCTTTTCCTGTCTGAAAATTAGGTTTTACTTCTCTAAGGAACATGCATACAGTTATTTGATCTTTGATCTTTCTAGTAAAGCATTGCAATATTGATTTCTACCTTTAACATCCAGGTTTGCAGAAATAGCCGATTTCCCCTCTGTATTTGTAGCAAAGCATGTGTACTGCCCCAGATCCTCTTTTACGACACTGTGGATTTCCAATGACCCATTCATGCGATCAGAGAACCGTTCTCCATCCACAGGCTTAGCCGTGTCGTCCTTGACCCTGTGAAATGCGCCAATCAGATCCAAACCAACGGTTTTTTAGATGCGGCATTGTTCTGACATGACAGCCGATATCAGGACTGATAAAAGCGAAATACATTTAGCGGTTTTCAAAAACTGAACTATGAATGAAGGATGTTACATATTTTATTGTTTGGTATTGATTTAAAAAATAGATGGGGAAGAGGTGGACTCTTATCCCATTAGGATATCAAAATGAAGGAAAGACAGCATCATGGTAGGGTGGGAGGCATCTGTTCAGGCGACGTGGCTGATGTATGTGGGCTGGTATAGAAAGCATGTGTCACAGTAGAGGGCATGCTTAAACACCTGACTCAGAAACTTCTCCACTAAGCTTCATTAGAAGGCTCTTGATTTACGTAGCGCTAATGTGTGTATCTGCATAAACTCTTGCTTTCTCGCATGAATGCATGTGATTGACTGGAGTGGGGATTATATAAAATTTGTGCAGCTACTTTTCCTAGCAAGACCCAATTTTTTTTTTTTTTTTTTTGCACATTTCAGGGACTCGAACAGCCATGAAATGAGTTCTTCATGGATTTGCAAGTAGATTGAAAATGTTAAAAACCCACACCTCCATCTCTGCCGCGTTGCTTTGCTTACATTACTGCTTTAAAATAAACAGTTGTAAGTCTCACCCGCACACGCACATACACACGCTCAATGGCGTAGCACATCACACCCACTCACGACACGTTTCTGACGGTTTTCCTCTGGAGATATCCCTGATTAATTTGCGACCGCATTTGGAAATATGTTTCCTGCATTCATAATCCACAGCAAAGTGAGTTAAGTACTTCGCTGTGCAAATCTGCTCGTGTGAATCTTGCTTTCTGAGCATGCTCACTGCTGTTTTCTTAAAGTTTCCATTCTCACCAGCGCCCTTAAGCTTAGCGTGACCGATATGGGTGGGCAGGTGGCATAAGCTGTTTACAGAAATGAAAGGACTGAGGAAGCCTCATTCCTGGGGGAGGCTGTAGGGGGGTATGGAGAAAGGTGCCTCACCAGGAGATTGTAGAGGGTGGAGAACTAAAGACTCGGCAGTGCATGATCACCGACTTTCCCACCACAGCTGCGTAGTCCTGTGAGTCTGGCGTCAGGATCATTGGGGGCAGATCTGTGTGACACATGTGGGCATTAATGTCATTTCATCTATTAGCTGAGTTCCCTGCCAGGTGCATGGCAGGAAAAAAAAAAAAAAAAAAAAACTAATTAACTGATGTTGTAGCTCCACTGAGTGGACAAGATTAAAAGGCCCTCACATGCGCTGCAGTACTGTCAGAACAGCAAGGAGAAATATGACCCCCCCACATCAAATAAACCCATTGTTGTAATGAAGTAATGTCCAGTCACTATAGCATAGCTCAAATTCTAATTAGTATTCCATACTTATCAAGAATAAATTCTGTAATTGAACCATCAATGTCCTGCATTCATTTTATTATTGCTCATTAAAATCTATTGCTGAAAAATACCAGTGTCTAAAAAATTCTTTAAATGACTCACAAAGCTTTTTCAACGATTTTCACATTTCCTTTTTCTGAAATACCATCCATGATTGTAAATACAGGTAAATGCTTTTTGTCTCTCTAATATGCAAACATAAATCTAGTGTATAACTCGTTTAAGAAAAGAAAACTATGGTCCGGAATCCTGTATTTAAGCCACAGTGCTTGGTTGCTTAATTGAAAGTAATCTGGCCCTGTGCGTACTCCTCACTCTGTGCCTCCATGGCAGCTTCCCAGACCCATTAGCCCTGGTGGAAATAACCAGCACACACTCGCACTCATCTGTCATCTGCAAAACTGTTGCAGCAAAAACTGACAACCGTTCAGCAACTCGCCATCTGGCACAGCTTCCAATGCATTATTATTTATTTCACTATAAATAAGATAATAAACCATCCAGCAGGACAGATCAATCTACCTCATATTATATTATTATTAATGCAGTATAAAGAAAATTTTATTGTGGAAAAAAATCATCCTACATAAAAAGACTGACAGTGTTTCAGTGTTCTGGATCTTATCTCAAGCAGCCTTGGGCACTAAACAGGGCACACCCTGGACAGGACACCAAGTCGGTATATATACACATATGCAGATCAAACAAGGTAACCAACATGCATGTTATTGAGGCTTTAAGAGAATTAGAGCGGAACTTACTCATGACCAAGATATTAGCATTGACCAAGAGGGTCCCGTGTGTGTTGGTGGCCTCACACTGGTAAACTGCACTGTCTTCAGACTTTACTTTGTGCAGGATTATGGTGTCACCTAAAACCTCTCTGTGACGTGTCGGTACATCTGAAAGAGAAGCGCACAGTTAGCTGGAGACACTGAATGAGAACATTAGAAAATAAATGTGGAGACATGCAGCAGTGCCTGAAGGTGCAGTTCCCAAACGTACCACCAAGGGGCATCCCGTTTACTTTCCACGTTATCGTCGGCTGGGGGATCCCGGCAGCAGCACATTGGACGACGACATCAGACCCAACCACGTTTATGCTGCTCTTCGGCTCCACGGTCCATCTGGGTGGCTCTGGAGTTTATGGAAAAAAAACACACATAGGTCTTTGTATAGTTATAATTTGTATTTAGTATTTAAAGCTTTCAAAAATCTGAATGCTGCTCTCAAGTCAGTTTTTTGACAAGGACTTTCAGACCATAAACTGCAGTAACAAAAGCAAACACTAGGTGGACCTTTTCTCCAAAGAAAGAAGTTTTCAAGTGTGATTTTTTTGTATAACTGTGTGTTGGGTATTTATGTATTATACAGAAATAGCAAAGATGAATAACATATATACATTTTTAAATGCTGTTACTGAATTAAACAAGTGTATTAACAGTGTAAAAACTGTGTTCTTGTAATTCACCTTCCACGATCACGTGGAAATGATGGACAGCTTCCCCGTGAGAGTTCTTGGCTTTGCACTGGTACTTTCCATTGTCGTCCTCGTGGACCCTTAAAATCGTCAGGAGTTTTCCATGGTTCTCCACTCGAGCTCGATTTGATAAACTGTGGCCCATTTTTGTCCACTCTATCCGAGGAGTGGGGCTTTACAAACACAGGGAAAAAAGAAGATTAGGATCTGAATGAGATGTGGAACATTGCATGTATTTGAGCAAAAAATTAACAATGTCACAAACATAGCTGTTAAAGCAAGTTACTCACAATCCTTCTGCGATGCATTCAAGCTCCAATTCTTCCCCTTTCACCAGTCTGATCTCTGACTGTCCACCAGGGGGCACCAAAAGACTGGGTTTTCTTTCCAGGAGCGCATTTGCTTTTAAGTGAGACAGGAGGAGTTTACATCATGTTCCAATGATCGTTTGTCATTAGTTAACCTTCTCAGAATGAAGCTGATGTCTGTCTTATGTTTATGATTTAAAAGATTAAAAATACAGGGTGTCCATAGTCTCTTTACAATTTCAAAAATTTATTACAAAGGCAATTGAAGAGATATCTTCATCAGATTTGTTCTATGTACTCAGTGGTTATCAAAGTTTTTAATCACATTGCATTTGTGTTTTTCAGGTACCCTGTTGAAGAATGAGGTACTGTTAAATAAACCCCGTACAAAATGGCTTTGTAATAAATTTTTGAAATTGCAAAGAGACTTTATGGACACCCTGTATATCATTTTGAAAAAACAAAGTAAAGAGTATAAAGTTTATGTAAAAATCTTTGCTTTGTGTGAATATGTGCTGTTTTCCAGATTAAACTAAATATAGACTGCAAATCATTATAAAAGCCAAAAAAAAAATTGTTTATAATGGAACAACTGTTTTAGGGTGAATATCATATGTAGAACATAAAACACAAACATATGGATGTTTGGCCAAGTGAAGATGTATGAAATGCCACTCACCACCAGTAGCTGACTCTGAACCAATGAAAGACTTTGCTGAAATTGAATTATGGGAAAAAAGACACATATGACAACGCTGCAACGCACAAGCATGACAGAAACACCAGCACATGGGCACGCATATGTCCACGACAGGAACAGAAAGAAATTAAATGAAAATAAACTGCTGAATGATGGATAAAAGAAACACAGCAGAAATTTGTTGTGGGCTGTTATGCCCTCAAAGGTGCACATCTGACTAACGTACAGCTCCGGACAACCACAGACATGGCCGTCTTCTGCACGATGGTGCGTATCCTGGGGAAGGAGGCGAAACAGCAGTAGTCGCTGTGGCTGTCTTTCTCCAGCACGTTGGAGAAGTAGAGGTTCCCATTGAGGCCCATGGAAACCCTGTCATCCTGCTCAATGTGCTGAAGACCTGCATGGGGTGAGGGGCAGCAAGGGGTCAGGAAAACCCTCAGTAACAATAACCAAAGAACAACGTGCACCCTTCAAACAGCCTGAGGCACACAGCAAGGAAAGCACCCCTCCTCCTCACCCCGTTCTCTGTGAACAGTCATTCATAAATTGGGGCTTGTGTGCTGAAACAGGGCCAGTGTGGTTAATTAGCACCAACTTCAGGCCCTCTGCTGAGCAGAAAAGAGGTGATGAAGCAGGAAGGTGGTGCTGGATGTTTAAAACCATTTCAGGACTCAAAGTGCTGCTCTCTTTTGCTCACAGTAACAAATAAGTATGTAACTTGAAGGTCTCTGAAGTGCCACATCTGGTCATTACCCCAGTATATTATACATCAGTGTATTCTCTTAGACTTTCAGCTTCTAGTGTCTGTTACTGACATTGAATAGAAGTATATGCAAACTGTCTTTTCTAAGGTTTTTTTTTTCCCCAAACCCTTTGAAGGCGTAATAGGTTTGTCTGAGTCACTTTTGCATGACATAGATGCACAAGCTGGGCCCACAATGGCCAACTTTCTTTCCACTTCAAAAGTGCATCTTTGGGCCGAATGTGTCAGAGGCTGTCTGTGGTTAAGTGTGCAGAATGGCCCCTATTGAGTGTCCAGACAGCAGAGAGCCTCGCCACTGACAGTCTGGCACTCCTCTAGCACATGAAGGAAGAGGCAAAGGGCGGAGTTCTGACGGTGAAGAAAGGCAACAAAGGGCAGGAAGGGGATGAGCCGAGGAGGTTTCCCTGAACAAAACCACAGCCTGGGTCCCTTTCATGAACCTTACACGTTCACAAAGCAGACTGAGCACTGCATATGCACTAAGTACTGAACATTAGGATGCAAATAGAAAGTACTGACATACACAGACAAAACATAATGTACTCAACACCAGGAAACAGAAAGTGCTGAACATGAGGATAAGGACAGAAAATACACATGGACTTGAACAGAGCATGCTCAACACAAGGATATAATGTACTAAGCACGAGGACAGAAACAGAAAGTCCTGAATATAAGAACATAAACAGAAAGTTTTCAACAGGAGGACACAAACATAACGTTTTCAACAGGAGGACACAAACAGAAAGTCCTGAACAGTACTCAACAGGACTATGCAACATGCCTTGTGAACATAAGATCATCTTCAGCTACTTCATATGAAATGCATAATCATCTCACTTCTCAGCATTTTTTGTAGAATTCTTGAAAACACATGGTGAAAAGCAGCAAGTGAAAAAATAATAAACTGGGTTTTTGCTGGGTTTTTTGGGACAGAAACATTATCCTGGGATATGGGACGATGGCTGACCAATTACTGAGTACATACAAGAGTAAATAAGAGTAAATCACCTGTAATAAGGTGACACATTGTATATTCCAACATTTTTCCAACCTCAGCACACATTTCCCAACAAATAACAAACGGATATCAAAAACAAACCTCTGCTTTGACATCATACTTTAGTACAATCAGGAATATTACTGGATGTGTGAGGCTTTAACCAAAGGCCTGCCTCTGCTGCAAACACTAAACTGAAACAGTATGAAGTTGACTTTAGTTAACATACCTACAGACACGCCTTAATTAATCATATAAAACACCTCTGCTGAGTTGCTCACCTAAGGTCATCCAGTAGATTTGGAGAGGAGGGATCCCTTTGGGGGGGTTACACTCCAGAATAAGGGGCTGGCCTTCGTCCGCTATAATGGGATCGATCTTCTCCTTGGGGAATTTTGGAATGTCTAAACCAAAAGGGATGGAGCTTGTGTCACTGTTTAGCAAAGGATTTCTGGAATCTCACATAATCAGCTACTGTAGACCTCCTTTGTGTGGCAGCCATTGTATGTATATGTTTTTTTCTTTTACCGCTATGCAGTTGTGAAAGGATTCCCATGATGCAACACCACGTGGTTGTACTCAGAGCGCATTTCACAGCGATCAGAGCTAGTGAAGAAATTGCCAGTGTTGTTTTTATTGTCTGGTGCATTAAGCGTCTCCTATGCCGGAGAGCTGAAACACATCCGTGTTCTGCGACTGACTCCCCAGATCCCATTGCTCTGAGATTTCTTTGAAGATTTATGTAGCAGGTTCCGAAATTGAAATGAAAAACACACCCAGGGATATGAAGGTGGGGATTATACGTACTCACCTCCCACCATTTCTTTTCTGCTGTTTCTAGGAGAAAAATCTGATGGAAACTAAAGGAAAGAACTGCTCTAGGGTTTCAGCAGCACTCAGCACAGCTAAAGTATGGGCTAAAAATCATTGTATTTGCTGTCCCTGAATCTATTAGAAGGAGATATACCAAAAGAGTCCCCCTCAGAGACTCGTGCTACTCACGGGGTACAATGAATTCAATCTCCTCAGATATTGCGGTGCCTAGTTTGTTGGAGGCATAGCACCGATAGGTTCCTTGGTACTCAGTAAGGTTTCCAGTGTTTGGAATGACAAATGACCCCAAATCATCCACCCTTATCAGTCTGGGATCTTGGTAAGGGTCAAAGTCCAGGCCATTTTTCGTCCATCTATACCTGTTTAAGTAAAAATGCGTTTGTTGAAAGGAAGACAAACACTTCGCTATTAAACGTCTTCAAGCATTTCAAACATGTGTAAAGAGCCCCGTTACAAATTGAACACATTAGGTTATTAGGAATGTGAAGTGCCAACTGTAAGACATGTTGAGCTGCTAAGAGACTTAGTGGTGAACCTCCAGCAGCTCCAGCAGAGGGCGCTATACTCACTCTGGTTCTGGGTTGCCCTTAGCCTCACACCTCATAAGGACGCTTTCTTCAAAAGGGAAGGCTATCGTGGAGGTGTCGGACTGCGCCGTAATGGTGGGAAGCTGCTCAACTGGACAGAACATACGCAGTCACACACATGAGGTCACCTTGCACACATGGTTTTCTGCTGTTAATAAACAGGAAGTGATGTTCGTTTTGTGGAAGTATGATATTCATTGTTAAATTTCTAATTTTTGTTATGTTTTTACTTTCCACACTTTACTCTTGTTTGGTGAATTTTTTTTAAGCAGGTTGCCCACAGATCCTCTGCTAAATGTGACTGAGGAGTGTTAATACTCATGCATGGCAGAGTTGTCACCCGATACGCTGGTCATGGTGAAATGGGAGTGTGGAGTATAAGACAGCTGGGCTATTAGACATGGAGGAGCAAAAGGCTGTAATACATCAATGTGATGCACTAAATTCCATTTCCTGTGCAATGGCAGAAGTAATATAACACGCAAGTTTAGTGGGATGGTATAATGCTGTTAAATTGAGAAATTTCAAAGTCAACTTACTGTTTACATGACCTAAAACTAGAGAGTCCACAGCAGCGTGAAAAACAACAGACACAAATGTTTCAATATTTAGTCCTTTTACGTTATTTATAGCACGATAAACAGGTGTTTTGAATGCATTGATTGTAATGCAAACCTTGCATTTAATTATGGAAAACAAAAAGTACTCATAAAAATTCATTACTGTGGTATAAAGCAATATTTTCAGACAGACTTCAGTAGGTTTGTTTGTTTTCTCTATGTTTTAATTACAGCCAGTATGTTAATAATTAAAAGAAAGAAAAAGATGTTAGCAAAAACCAAAGGATGTAACTTCATGATAAACATCAGTAATTAAATTATGTCTGCCTTAAATATGCACAAACTGCAGCAGAACTTAATAAGTGTTTCTGGATTAATTTCAAATGAGATTGCCAAGTGATTACATACACTAAGACTGTTAGCGAAACACAAGCAGCTCACTGAGAGACAAAACACCCAAGCATATTCATGTCAGTTTACTGCGTCGGCCATGCTTTTGCTAGATAAGCCGTCACATTCTGCTGCTGACTTTGTAACCAGACGATGCTGAACCTTTTTGTATAAATGTGGGAGATTATACCATGTACTGAACAACTCCCAGACAGCATTGCTGCTTTTCCTAACTAGAGATCATGTGGGAAAATCATTTAAATTAGGCTCCATTATTACCATAAATGGCACTACAGGAAACGGGTAACCGTGCAGTTATGGCCATAGACATGTAACACGTATGTCAGCGGCTCAAGTCCTCATATGTGTTCTGCTGTTGTAAATCAATGACAGAAACGTAACCTGAAGCACTGAAATAACATAATCAAACAGTACAAATGGGTAAAGATTCAGTACATGCATCTACTGAGCAGTTTAAAGGTGTAAATAGTAATAAAAACTAAGACATAAGATAGCTTATAACTAGGCAACTGCATACCTTCCAAAGGAATGTCAAAGGGGGCAACGGGCTGAAAGATGCTCGAGGTGGAGAGCAGGGCCCACAGAAGAGCCACAGCTGGGCTCCACGGCAACGTCATCGCTTTGCAACAGGCAGGCAGGAGGTCAAGCAGGCAGGAGAACTCGTAAATCCAGAGGAGAAACGGTAACACTGTAGGGTGTTCCCAGGTTCAGTTCATCTCAGTCACGCAAACTGTAAAAATTCCAAGCCTGGAGGAGGGAGACAAGGAGGTATTAGTGTGATCAGGCTCTGAGGGTAAATTAAAGAGCACACTGTAAAGATGCAACGTTACACCGAGGCGTCTCTGGGACCCAGTTGTACCTGCCATTGTGATACTCCACCGCTGTCATTAACATCATTGCCTGTTTATTGTTTCATTAAAAAATTTATGCAATGGAATATAAAAAAGTAATGAAAAGGAAATGTGAAAGCTGTTCTAGCAGTGATGTAGCAAAGTGATGTTTAACACTGAACCAATTTTACGTTTATTTTTAATTCATAGCAAATGGTAAATAGTTTAAATATATTACACAGGAAAGAGGAAAATATTCAGTTTTCCCACATTTGACAACTGTGAAGAGATTTCAGAATTATGAAGGCTGGATTACATATTGTCTTGTCCATTATTCAGACGTGGTTCTGGGTATACTGTTTCCAAGGCTTTCAGCGTGTCTGCGTATACATACAGCCTGTAACATCTGTGCGGAGAGACTGATTTGAGCAGCCCAGCAAGCAAGACACCAGCTGCTACACACACGCACACACACACATATTCATCTCCTGCAAAGGGCTCCAGTGACCCCAGTCTGACTCATAGCTGAGGGAAATAATTCCCATCAAAATGGCACGCATTGCCAGTTGTGCTACCCACAATGCCCTGCAGTAAGAATTCCTCTGCGCCCGTTCATTGACTGCTCTTGAGCTGGCAGTGACCCAGCTCATTAGAACATTTTCACCCTAATTTGTAAAGCGTTGTGCAGAAAAGACCACTTCTACAACCATCACTGCGGGTACTGCTTCCGCACAAACCTCTCCCTATTCCACCCACATTAGGAGGTAGCTGGGGATCCTTTTTTGATGGAAGTCATTAAATCCACAGAAACAGTAGGTGCATCACATGTTCCAAATACACATTTCCACTGCACAGTTCTTAAAAGCCTTACAGGCTTTAATTGGTGGTTTTCGTTTCTGCAATACATCTTAACTGTTGAGTAGAGTCAAAGTACTTTATTTCCTCATAATGAAGCAGGCCATCATAAACAGACACATCTAAATAATCTACAGTACTTTTTGTTATTTGTCTTTTAACCCCAAATCTGCCCTTTTTTTCAATCAAAACACCGTTTCTTAATTCTCCAATTCAGCAGAAAATCCACTGGGAAGCTCTCAGGTCAAATGCCATTCCATGACAAGTAATTGAACAACAGATGAGACAGTGAAGGAGTCAATTTAATTAATTTCACTGTGTGGCTCTGTTTTCAAATGAGCACACACTGCGCATCACTTCCAGAGCATCATGATTAATGATATTAAATCACCAGAGGCTTTCTGACTCCGAGTTGTTTGCTCTGACCTCTGTGGTGACCTCCTTGATGTCACCGGAAGGACAACAGACAGAGGGACCGTTAAACACCCGTCTTCTTAAACACTGCACAAAGTCAGTGGCTTGTGCTATGACTTTTAAAAACCATCTGCGTGCAGTAACCTGAATGCTAATACTGGTGCTACAAAAGTGCTTGGTGTGCATATATTTTTTTTTCTTCTTCATCTTACGTCCTCATTAAGCACTTTGCCACAGATATGAATCAGCAGGTAGGACGTTGTTCTAATTGGATTGCATTTCAAGTGGAAGTTTAGCATGTTTAAAAGGTTTTTTTTTCCCCCCATTAACAATGACGTCAAGAAATGTATTCTGGTGTCCCTATTGTGTTGTTCCCTTGGAGCTGTCAGCCCAGTCACCACTTAAAGGGATTACAGTTCATTCTGACAATGCTTGATCACTTGCCATCTGATTTTTTTTTTTTTTTTTGCTGTTTGCCATTGTCAAATGCTTGGCCACCCTCTGTATACCCAGCTTCAAGAGGAGGGGCATAAAACACAGGGTTCAAGTGTTAAGTGCCACGGCTGCTTGCACTTCATTACTGAACACACTGACTCACGGTGGTTATTCAGTGAACGTTGGTTACACTTTTAAGAGCACTGAGGCCCATTATATTATCCTGTCTTTGATAATTACAATACACAATTTAGATGAAAATGGTTCCATCTGAATCTAATTGCATTATCTGATATAACTGGAGAGCAGTTCCCTTACAGTGGCATCTACAGAGATACAAACCAACAGCTTTTACTTAATAGGTCTTCATACCTGCGACCCATAATACAGTCTCTGTGTTATGTAATGCCACTAAAATGGTAAAAAAATTTTTTTTGTATTGAGACGATGAGCTTTTCCTCCTTTGGTACAACAGTACAGACAGCAGATGTTCATCACAAAACCACAGTAAATAAGTTTTCCCACTGCGCAAAGAAGCATCTCTCTAAAGCATCGGTCGGAAACGCTTACAATTTATTCCACTCCATTCATTTGACCCTTACTAAGCGCCGCACGCGCTCCAATCAGGGAAAGAATGAGAGTCGCGTGAGCGTGTGACTTTCTGTGCAGTGCTTGATTTAAATGCGGACCCTCACCAAAGTGCTGAAGAGTGAAATAGTGCTTGGAGAGGCTCGGCCGTGGAGCAGGAAGCCCGAGTCAGCCCTTCGCGCTCGTTATACGTGCTAATTGTCACCTCGATCGAGTAGCCCTGACTTGCTGTCGGACTGAACCGCGGCCCTCATGAAAGCGCACTACAGCAGCAGAAAAAGTGCTGTGCGCTTTGCATGTTAGCCCCAGCCTTCACTAGCCATTTGTCAGTTTAATTTGCATTGTGGCAATGAATGTCACGCTCCACTCTCTAACGAGCGCTGCCGAGGTATTCTGGCAGCAGCAGCCATTTGATTGACTCCTGTAGGATGCTATAACTCCAGTTGTGGCAGTAAACACCAGGTTCTTGTTCACCTTGTGGGCGAGTCCCATTTTTTACCTCCCACCCCCACTGGTAAAGCCTTTTCCGCATTATAGGCCGCCTGCTGTACTGTGGTTTTATCTGTAATACACTAATAGGATTTTCTTGGATCAGGCTTTGTCCGGTTGGATTGAAACATCCCGTGAACTGAAATATTGCACTCTGAAGGAGAGTCCAGTGCTCTGGTCACACAATAGACGACAACAGGTTTGTCCTTCATCAGCAGTGTGGAACACACCCAAACTCGTGTAATGGCAGCACTGCACAGTTTGTGCTTTTTATATACAATCACTGTAACCTGTTCTTCATGCATAACTTTCAGATGATACACGGTACAGAGCAGCTTTCTGATGTAGTACAATACTTTCTGGTTATATAATATCACGTAACAATCAGATGTTGCTTATGTGTTGCGTTATATTACTGTTTAGTCCTCAGTTAGATCTGAGAATCCAGTACAAACAACAGAAGAACAAACAGTGAATATCCTTGACACGATTGGGCAGTGAGAGCGATATGAAATGACCTTCATTGACTGAGCTTTGGCTCCGTCTCTGTGTCCTTTACAGCCACAGCACCGTGTGAGCGGCTCAATTACAGCATCATTATTATTTCACCCACCAGTGCAGGGATGTGGCAGGAGTGGGGGGGGGGTGCTAATGCACGGGTCGCCGGGGCTGCGACGAAGATGGATGGGGGTGACTTTCAAAAATGAGTCCTGGCGCTGACCCAGCGTGAACTGCGAGTGACCACTGACCAGGGGCGTGTGGGACAGCAGCACAAAGGCAGACCCGCGGAGTCTCTTCTTTTCTCCCTACATCATTCGGGTGACCCCACGCTGCCGTCCAGCCCTGCATCCGTCATCGCCGGGCTTTTCACAACCAGACCTTTCATGTCCCAGGATGTTAAGCGACACTTTTTTGTACTGCGTTGCAAATGAGAATTTTACTCAGTACGTGGGTGGGGTGAATTGGAGCTGTACTGGGCCCAGGAAGAGACATGAAAAAAGTTGCATCAGTCTGAAAAATCTGTTTTATTGCACTCTGTATTACAGGCAAATCTTGCTAAACCCTTTTCCCTTTAATTTATACGCTTCATGTTATTTTCTTATTTCTATAGAAACACTTACAAAGAAATTAATACGGTTTACAAGGTTTACAAGGTGATATGGTCTTTGCAAACATTTAAAGCAAACGCTTTGTCTACAGTAATTAGGTGTGAATTTTTGACATTACCATGAACATCATCATCATCATTATATAATATCAATGCATGTTTACTTGCGGTACTGTAAATGATGTTTCATCTCAAAATCAGCTTGTAGAAAACATTAAATGGAGCAGTTTACAAATGGAGCAGTTTACATTTGCCTCTGTGCTTAACATACAAGATCCAAACTCACACACAAAGCCATGTTCACCGAGGTCACTGCGGCTGAAAACGTCACGCAGGTAAACACTAAATGGCCACCCTGTACCTTTCCAGAACACATAGATGCCTCATGCACATGCAAATCGCTAACTCTACTGGGCAGCTTGGAGCAGTGGGGCGCTCCGTGCGCCCTGCCAAATCCAGAGTCAGCATAAATAAAAGCTCACCTAGCCGTGACACCTGAACTAGTAATGGCCAAAGAGCATGGACTGCTCTCCAGTGAAGAATTACCAGAGCAGCGATTTTCCTCTCTGCCCCTCATGTCTTTGAAGTTTTGAGCCACAGAGGAGCACTGCTCACCCAGGACTGTAATCATATTAGTCTCTGATCCTAAATGAGTTGCCTGGAGGGTAATAGATTTGAACCGCCAGCTGCGAAGGAAAAGATATTATTTCGGGGGGACTAAAGCGACTTGGTGCTTGTCGCGTCCATTTGCAGAAGCTGACGGATGCTGGCAATATTCCCAAGATAAAGCGTTGCCACGGTACTCTGTGATGGATGGGGCTTACACTCCTCATCTCTTTCTGCATCAAAACCCCAGAGCAATTTATTTAGTCTGTGCCGGGAAACTTCTGAATACCTAACAGCAATATAACGGCACATCGGATGTGACAGGACTTAAAGGAAGAGGTACTGTTGTGGTTTTTGTCTCTCGTTCCTAGTTGCCCCCAAAGGCCCACTCTTTGTGCAACAAGGCGTTTGCTTCCGACGGTTGATTTATGTCTCATATGCGGAGAGTGCAAGCACTTCCTGCTTTCGGCGAGAAAGGAATCTGAAGAACCTCCCAGAAAACTTTAAGAAGTGTGCCAGGTTTTCCTGCTCTCTATTCAAAGACAGAGGGGTTCACTGTTAAAGGGACAGAAACGTGTGTCTGTTTTGGTGGTGGCATGTAATCCTTCCATGGAGGAACTGTTTCTCATCATAACTAAAACTCATAAAGCACTGGCTACAGCCTGGACATTATTCTTAATAACATCAGCAACATTTGATTAAATTTGTTTGTGGACCTTTCACACATGTAAGAGAAAGTCTCCTTTTTTAAAATGTTATTAACATTCCAATGTATGCATTTCTAAAAAGCCATGCACATATAACTAATGTAAATCCACAATGTTTTCCAAATCCACTAGTAAACAACACCTTTGACATTCATTCATGTTTGATAACGTGTGGAGTCGATCAATTATAAAAGCAGCAAGGTGTAAATAATCTGCAACCTGCTCATTTCTCCCCTGTTAAAATACATTACAAACATTCAACATGTGGATCCAGATGATGCATTTAATGCCCCTGATTGTGCAAGGCCGCCACACAGTTTTGAACGACAAAAACCATGTACAAGTGCCAAGCAAAAATGCACAGTGCTGGAAACAGGCCACAGGCTGTCGGAAGCCATGTTACTTACTTATTCTGCTTCATATCCCGTGGCAGTCCCGCCTACCATGTGCGAACAATCTTTCCCCTACCCGTCTTCTGAAAGGCTAGTCCAAAAAAAAAAAAAAAAAAGTGACACGCAGAACAGGTGGTGCAGTGTCAGACAGCGTTCATGGATGGTTCTGGAGCCCGTGCAAGTGCTGTGTCCGGTCACAGGAGCCCAGAGCGGAATGAGTCGCACTGCGGGGACATATGTTACCAAAAGCCTCTCTCACGGCAAAGAAGCTCATTAAGCCACTGACAATCACTTCAACAAAGCCACATCCAAAGGCTATTCACCGTGTGTGTGCAAAAGGGAGAGGAGGAACGGGGGGGAAAAGTCCGCTCTATCAGAGCCCCGAGTCCCTCTCTGTCTTTAACCTTGTTGAACACTGCACCTGAAGCAGAGAGCTTTTTAAAATAAAATGCATCGTTAAGTAAGTGAGCAGGCTGGGGCATAGGACAGCGTGTCTGCCGTCATGATCAATCTGAAAACTGACTTGCAGTCTACCAAGAGCCTTCTGTGATGAAGAAAGAATCCTCTTAATTCTTAATGCTGCTGCAGATCATTAAGGCATTAGATGAAAAAGGAGGAAGAGAGAAAAAAAAACTTAATTGGAAGTTTTAAAACACCGGCAGATGACTTGGGCTTAAAGGAGGAAAATGAGCAGTGGTCGGTGATGTGCATATGTGTGTGTGTGTGTGTGTGTGTGTGTGTGTGTGTGTGTGTGTGTGTGTGTGTGTAGTGGGGGAGCACAAGTACTTTGTAATGTTTATTTATCTGCTCGGAGGGACAATGTGTTTTCAGTGTGGGCTCGGCAAGCTTGACTGACAACAGTTGGCAAGCAGCTCCTTCCAAGATAGCAGAGAAGGGAGCCGCTGAAGCCTGCACACTCGCAGAGGTGAAACGCACAGCGCCGAGACGGCCGATTACTGCTCCCCCCACGTTTCACACACAACAGTGGGGGATGGTGCTGTGATATATGGTGTGGAGCTGCTTCTTAGACCAGCAAGTACGAGATAAAGAATGGTGGGGAAATGCGAAGTAAGGGGGGGACGGTCATGCTTGAATTATGCTGATGCAGACCATAGGAACACGATGACACTAACCAGGGATGTGCCATCTCTGTACAGCATTGTTAACACTGTTCTAAGTAAGACCATTGGTAATACCTAACATTCACTGACAACCAGAAGAATCCAGACGCCTTCTGCAAAATTAGATTGTAACATCTGCATTTACGCAGACAGTTGCAAAGAGATGACAAATTGGCACGTCCACATATTAAACGTGTGAGAACTTTATTAAACAGAGTTAAATCTGAAATGAAATTAATGTATGTGCGGCACCATTTTTAATCCTCTGTGAAGTAAAATTAGTCATGCAGGTTCAAGTGAAAAGGGTGACTCGCGTTTAGAAATAAAACTGTATATTGTGATTGCAGACTGTTTCATCATTTTGCCCTTCTGGTGGTAACATCAGGTGCTTTATTGAAAGCATCTATATATAGTTCAGCCAGGGCTTCTTTCAGATGTTACCCCCCAAGCTCATAAGTGATAAATAAAAGTGCCTTTAACTGTGTGGGAATGGTGGTCCCTCAGGTGGGAAGCTGAGATGGAAAGCTGGCCTACCCCTGCGTAGCCAGCCTACAGCCATCCAAGACCGTCAGAGGTTCCATTCAACACCAGCAGGATGAGGATCCATTGTGGGCCCACAATCAGAGGACAGCCTCATGAACTTTGCATAAGAGCTCGCAGCTAAAAGCTGGACAGTTTGACGCCAAAAGGGCGATGGGAAGCCACCGAGGGCACTCTGCCAGCCTAAGAGCCCTACAGGCCGGACTTTGTCCCGTGGACGAAGGGCTGCCCAGCCTTCTCACGAATGCTAGACCCCCGGCCCCCAGAAATCACACTACTGTCTGTGTGGCCTCAGTGCTCCACATCTCTCCACGGGTCTTTTAGAGCAGACCTTTGCGTTTGCTCCATTCAGCAACAATGTGTGTTAAAAAATCGTGCCACCAGAGTCTGAGAGAATATGAACTGAGCTCAAAACAAAAACCTCAAATCAGAAGTAGCAACACGGTCAGAGTGCTTTAATAAACCACACACACACACACACACACACACACACACACACACACACACACACAAACATATGCGTGGTTATACACACACTGTTTTCTGCAGGACTGTATACAACTGTAATTTATAAGATTCCAATGGAAACCTATGGTCTCTTTGATCTGCAGTGAGAGTCTTATGAGTTTGTAAAAAGAAAAAAAATTGTATTCAATGTAAGAGTAAGCTTTAGCCAGCACCCAGGCGTTATGTATTCATATCCAGTACGCTGTATATATACATATATTCTGGTACAATTATAATCTCCCTGTTATTTTGATTGACATATGTGTCACCTGCACGCTGAGCCATTTCCCTTTGATCACCTGTTTTCACAAAACACAGGCTTCTTAAAGATCACATACACTGTCACACATAGACATTCTCAGTGTTCAAGGTAACATCAGGTTTCTTAAAATCTTAAAATACGTGAAGGATAATGGACCCTAAGATCATGTAATGGAGACAGAATTTACCTTCATGAAAAAGAATGTTTGCATTTATTTTCAAAATTACTGCATGCTGCTGTTTCCATCAGTGAAAAACAAGATGAAAGCTTGGGGGAAAATTCCTCACCAAAATAGTGCAAGTTTTCAAGTACAGTATCTAAAAGGTCCTCATGCTGGGAAAATAGCTACCTACAGTCTACATACTGCGGCATTTAAAATCATTCAGGACTGAACGTGTTACACACATTTAGTTGACATACTTTGTATTTTCATCCATCCATCCATCCATCCATCCATCTATCCATCCATTATCCAACCTCTTGTCCTGTTTAGGGTTGTGTGTACTGAATCTTGTATCCCTCATAAAGTCCAGTTTCCCTGGTGTGACGTGATAAACAGAGTCTAATGTAATAAGCGTGTTTGTGCTGGATTGCTCACAGCTGTCATTATCGTAATCTGTAATCTTAACCGCAGACTTCTGAGGAATCTTAATTGTAAAAACAAGACAAAAACAAACATTCTACTCGTAATTGCCCATGTCTTATATGCAACTGCCCTTTATCCTTGACACATTAATAGGCTTTGCAATTACTTACAGCTTTAGAAGTCAGGAGAAGAATGCATAAATAATTAAATAAAAATAATGGATAGGTATCTTGTTTGCGATCTGCACACATAACCTGTTCTATGGGTTAGGAATAAAAAAAGTCAAAATATTAAATATTTAATATTAAATATTGCCACTGAAATTAAATATTTTGCATGATTATGAAAATATTGTGCACCAATTATTTTCAGTTAATAATTGTGCCACGCTGACTACCAAGAGGACGCTACAGAAGCATCGCACGCCGCGCGCACTGCCCGTGACAGACAGGCTCTGGAAGAGAGCCACACGAAGGAGGCGTGTTCCGTGTGCACCAGACAGTGTGTCTCAAGCTGCTCCCAGCCAGCTCCCATCACAGATGGCCGGCTTCCTGATCCTGACGGCTTCGCGCTGTCGCCATCGTGGGCATTTAGCACGTCCCGGGCGCAGCCTCGCGCGAATCCGAGTCCCGCGTGTTTGGGGAAGCTTCACAGCGGGAGTGCTACAAGGAGACAAAAACACAGGGTCCTCTAAACGAGGTCACGCTGTGCATTTCGAGCGCGGCAGGGACGCGCACAGAATGCAATTAGGAGGAGTCCATCCGCGCGGTCTCTCGTAGCATGCTATTCTGATGTGGGCCGCAGACAAAATGCCCTCTTCAAACAAATTCTGTCAAGTTTCCGTGGATTTCCCAGGGATTGCATGTAACAAAAGGCGTATATGGGAAAGTCCTGTGACCCTCAGTGGTTTTGAGAGTGTAAACAGATTGAGTACTCTAAGCAAACAGGGACGGAAGACAAACACATTACGATGACTGCAGCCTCTGATCAATCTAATATGTGGGCATGGTAACAACAGTGTCTGCAAAACCTGGGCTTCATATACACAAAAGTGTGTGTGTGTGTGTGTGTGTGTGTGTGTGTGTGTGTGTGTGTGTGTGTGTGTGAGTAAAGCAGAAATCCCAGATGGCTTGAAAACATAGCACATAACACCCATTTTGCACAAAAGGCATGATTTAATGTAATAATGTAATGGGAAGCGCCTGCAGGCAGCGCTCTCTGTAGATGATCTCCATCAACACCGTGCAACAGTGCAGCCTCACCTGTCACATGAAAGGAGCCCTTCATAAACAGCACCAGCAGCTGTGGCGCTTTCACTCCAGCATGCCGTAGCCTAAATGGGCTCGTACAGAGATCAGCTGTTGCTTTCTACACCCCGGTTTTGTTTCTTTCTCTCTTTTCTTTTCCAAATGGGATTTGGGAAAGAAAACAGTTTACAGTTCTGTCACAATGACCACAACAGGAGCCAAGTACATCAGTCCTTTTAAGGTGTGTCCATATCGAGACCTGGCTGTTGAAAACTCAAGTTTGTTAGTAGTGCTCCTAACATTCGGCGAGGTGGTGTAGAAAATGAGTCAGGAACAGGCTGTGAGTCAGTGGGGCAGCAAGTCTGCGCAGCCTTAATGTCACAGCATATGGTCTGTTTTACCATCATCCCAACCTCTGTGTGCGTACACGCGCACGCGCATGTATGTGTGTGTGTGTGTACATGTGGGTATGTGTGTATGCGTAATGCATACTTTCACCATCAGTATATTCAGAAAATTCTTTTATTTCACTATACCTGGTATGCGATGGAAATTGCTCCTTTTGGCAAGCTATTTAAAATTAACAATGTTCATCGCTATTACAAAAAAAAAAATTACTTACTGAATGTGATATGAAGTAAATTTATATGCAGGTTTGGTTTCAAAACATCTGTGTTGGTTTATCTGCATTTAGTTGCTGCTGTTATATTTAATTGTATGTGAACATTATAAGATACAACATTTGTAAAATTACCAGTAATATATAACAAGTTTAAAATGTTTCATTTCAATTTTAAATATGTACACACATATACTATATATACTTAAATCCAATAATGGTCTCCCATCATAAAGCCTTAGTAATATGTCACAGCCATCCAAAGAAGGTCTAGAACCTGGGTCATTGCCGTGGTGCCCCACACACAAAAGGATTAACGTGCTAAGATAATTACACTTACTTAAAAGGAATATTCTGGTTTATATCTGCTCCGATGTTGTGTGGGGTTAAATTCTGCAGCGTAACCACTGGTCTACAGCCATTATACTAAACCACAGACATAAAGGTTATTGGTCAAAGCCTGTAGAACAGAGACGCTCCTTAAACCAATTTGCCTCAGGGAACAACCAGTTGTTTAAGTCTGTGCAATGCCAAACAATATAAGCTTCTTTGGACTACTGCCAGCCCATGAACACACAGCTCAAATAATACATCTACAACATAAAAGCATAACCACTCACACATGCACTACAGCCGCACGTGAAACAAAACACAGACGTCCATTTGTATACAGAGATGAGCAGCTGTTCCTCACACTTCAGATCATTTAAGCTTATAGTTCCATGTTGGACATTTTTTGTCTTATCCCATATGCCAGATGTGTCATATAAAGAGCTGATTTTGAAAAAAAAAATGCATTGAAAAAGTAATGGCAGCTACTAGCTAAGAGTCAGTGTATGATGATGAAGGGGATTCACATTTTTTTCTTTCTGCAATCCAATTAGCAGACGTCATGTAAACATGCCTAAAGGCAGTTTTCCGGTACCTGAACCTGGAAAACTGCATTACTATGCAAATGTACCGTATGGATAGACGTGATTGATTACAGTAATCAATGGCTTCTGGAGTGGTAGGGCAAATGGCTGATAAATATTTTCACTGTACGTCCATATTTTCATGTAAGGTAGAAGGTAAATTGTTATGATAACCTGCAGGATTTTTTGTATATTTTATGCATTTTGAGCACTTTTTAAAATCTTAAATTTCCATTCATGCTTTTTTTTTTTCATTCTCCTTAGACTGGGGTTACTGAAGGAAAATATGCTTCAAAGTCCTTTATCTGCTACAGGAAGTATGCTGCAGTCTGTTTGAATTCAGTCAATAAAGGAAATCAAAGGTTGAGTTTTATTTTTTACCATTTTAATGATGAACAAAACAGTTCATTTGCATTCATGAACATTCCCTCATGAGCTGGCTTCATCAAAGTACTCTTCATACTGCAATAAATCGACAGCCACAAAAACCTTTAAAAAAGGCACAGCGAGTGTACTGTTTCCGTGGAGATTATGGGATTAAAAAGCTGTACCTGTGTTTAAATTTATTATCTTAGGTGTTCTTTCTGAATAATGAAACAGCACCTGGAGCACCTCCATGTGTGAACAGAATTGAAACTTGACTGGCCGCCTCTATTCCTTTTTCCTTTAAGAGCACTTTTTTTGACAAGGCAATAAAACAAACTGAATACCTCTGTGATTTTAAAAGGGTTATAAATATTAAGTTTTCTGTGCTGTACATTTCTGTACATGTTGACAGCATGTTTAAACAGAGAACAAATGTTTTCTTTATTGTTATTCAAGAGAAGATGAAAGTGAATGAATCATCAAAAATGTTTTGATCATTTGGTGAACAAAAGACCATTTCAGACTCTGGTCAAAGGTGTCTTCTAGGGAATGCTTTTGTAGAACTCATAGCAAACAGTGGCCAGAAAGTGAGTATCATTTCTTTATATTTCTTATAAGGACACAAAGGTCAAAGTAGGTGTATCAAGCATATAATTATTTTCTATATCCTCTCCTGTTTGCTTAAGCTTCTGATTGACTGTATGGATTTTTCCACAAACTAGATCCTATTTTGTGTATTTTTTTTTTACACATGGGATTTGACACAGAAAACAGCACACAGTCCTACTGTCATGGCTATGAATGACGTTGTATTCAAATGCTTTTTTGGTTCTGACAGTAACTCAAATAACCACTTGTGACACCCAAGGTATGCCAAAGCGCATCTCTGAATGCACAACACGTCAAACCTTGAAGCAGATGGGGTATGGCAACAGAAGACCACGACGGGTACCACTCCTGTCATCTAAGAACAGGAAACTGCAATTTGCAAGGGCTCATCAAAATTGGACAATAGAAGACTGGAAAATGTTGCCTGGTCTGAAAAGCCTGAATTTCTGCTGTGAAATGTGGATGGTAGGATCAGAATTTGGAGTAAATAGCATGAACACATGGATACATCCTGCCTTGTATGAATGGTTCAGGCTGGAGGTGGTGGTGTAATGCTGTGGGGGATATTTTCTTGGCACACTTTAGTACCAACTGCACTTCGTTTAAACGCCACAGCCTACCTGAGTATTGTTGCTCACCATGTCCATCCCTTTATGAGTACAATGTACCCATCTTCTGATGGCTACTTCCAGCAGGATAACTCCCCTTACACACACACACACACACACACACACACACACACAGAGTAAACCCCCAACCCTCAATTTAATGGACTGATAAGGTATGAGAAGTGTCTATTAAACTGAATATAACCCTGGGGAGGGCATTGGCCATATATACTCACCGGCCACTTTATTAGGTATACCTGTTCAATTGCTTGGTAACACAAATTGCTAATCAGCCAGTCACATGGCAGCAACTCAATGCATTTAGGCATCTGTATGTGGTGAAGACGACTTGCTGAAGTTCAAACCGAGCATCAGAATGGGGAAGAAAGGGGATTTAAGTGACTTTCAACATGGAATGGTTGTTGGTGCCAGATGGGCTGGTCTGAGTATTTCAAAACTGCTAATCTACTGGGATTTTCATGCACCACCATCTCTAGGGTTTACACAGAATGGTCCGAAAAAGAGAAAATATCCAGTAAGCGGCAGTTGTGTGGACGAAATTGCCTTGTTGATGTCAGAGGTCAGAGAAGAATGGGCAGACTGGTTAGAGATGATAGAAAGGCAACAGTAACTCAAATAACCATTTGTTACAACCAAGGTATGCAGAATACTATCTCTGAATGCACAACATGTCTAATCCTGAAGCAGATAGGCTACAGCAGCAGAAGACCACACCGGGTACCGCTCGTGTCAGCTAAGAACAGGAAACGGAGGCTACAATTTGCACAGGCTCACCAAAATTGGACAATAGAAGATTG
>JABJVR010000103.1:5884624-5896999 GCA_025773905.1 Chitala chitala | reverse complement strand
CTGCCCATGTAGCCTCATCACCATGCCCCCTGCTCATGTAGCCTGATCACCATGCCCCTTGTCCATGTAGCCTGATCACTATGCCCCCTGCCCATGTAGCCTGATCTCCATGCCCCCTGCCCATGAAACCTGATCAACATGCCCCCTGCCCATAAAAAGGAATATTTTTCACAGACTCCAACAGCCAAAACCTCAACTGAACTTTCTGCAGCTCAGCCTTATTTAAGTTTATATTTCACAAATTATGTAAGCATACATATTTTGCAAAGCAAATTAGCACTTACTTCCCAGATAAATATTTCAACCGTATACATAGCCACCCCCCTTCCCTTCAAGAAAGTTAAGACTGAAGTTGTATATGCAAATTTTTGAAAAAGCAAAAGAAAAATGACATTCAAAGATGTTTTCAGCATGAAAAACAGGCATATTATACTTTTCCTCAATTACTCTAAATGGTTGAAACGTACCATCACAGCTGAGACATAAGAGTGAGTTCTGTACAGCATTGACATACTGTATAAAGCTAATACGGTGTTACTCAGTCACTAAGCAAGGCAGAGTGCTATATTGGCCTGTGTTAGCTCAGCAAATGACCTTTCTGTAGGTTTGTAAGAGCATGATCTACATCCACAGGATATGTCTTGATGGGTTGTCAGCATAAACAACCAATTAAATTCTCAGCCCTGCATTATGCTCAGGCAGATGGATGAAGAATTACATGTTATGGATTTTTATGTGTAACGTCAATGTCTGTACAAAGAATGTGTGTGTGTGTTTATGTGTGTGTGTGTGCATATGTATGTGTACGTGTATGTGTGCGTTTGCATGCGTATGAATGTGTGCGTGTGTGTGCATGTGTTTATACGTGCGTTTGTTTGTGTGTGTGTTCGCGTGTGTGTGTGTGTGTGTGTCTGTGTGTGTGTGTGTGTGTGTAAGCAACCATGTGACCAAAGCAGCAGATGCTTCATCCATATACTTGTACAGATGGTGCAGTTTGCAATGAAATCACTCTGGTGCTGAGAGTGAACCTATGTCACTTGTGTTTGTGCTGCATGAGAAGCAATATAGCAAAGCCTACAAAATTTAATGGATGTCTCCTTCTGAAATACCAGGAGGACACTGTAGTCATTATTCCTAGGTTTACGCCTTCTCTTCACTGATTAAAACCTGTCAGGGGGTTACAGGTGTGACATAAACAGGAATTACTCTGGCCTTTTGTCCTGTATAATCAGGACTTTATGGTGCTCTGCTACTGAAACATCTACGTGGATGCTGGGAGAAGAGTGAATCTGATGTACTGGTTATGCAGTAAGACATTGGTTTGGTATATGTTGAAATGGCTCCGGGCACAGATCGGTGTTCTTTTATGTTTTATGCATTACTCACAGCATGTTTTGTTAGAAGAAAGAGTTTTATAATTCCTTGTATCGCTCAAGTGAAATTTAGCCACTCGGTACAGTATGAAAGTACAGTATGATATTTTTGTTGTGACAAAATACAAAAGTCAAATAAAAATAAAACTACTTTTTGACGATGGTTGTTTTGTAGAGTACACGAAGACAGGTATTGTAATAATTAATTTTAATATTACACTGTCATTCTTGTGTTTTGAACAGCTGTGGACCCAAAGATAAGTACATTGACAAGAGTTCAGAGAACACATGTCTTCACATCTATGTGGACATTTTGCTAAATGGCTTCAGACTGAAATGTTGATTACAGACTGTCATTCATAAACTCAGCAAAAAGGATTTTGTATGCCAATAAGAAACAGTGTGATATTAAAATTGCTCTGATTGTGTCTTACAAAAGCAGTATTTTTGGTTCGCTCCATCAAAGACACTCAGTTTAAAAAAAAAACTGTACAGGGTTGATAAATATTGTTTACACACTGGTGGCTTGTTTTGGAATGAAAATCAAGAGGTTCTTAAGAGAGTTGAAGTTTTATTGATTTATTTATCCATAATTCATAGCCAACACATTGCTTTAAATACTCATGGAAAGTCTTTTCTGTGTTTGGATTAGATGACAGAAAACTAGATATTTCATTAGATGTTCCAACACCATCCAGAGAAAAATAAATTTATGCAATTCAGAGCTCTCAAAAGATTCGTAATTTAGAGAACTTTCTGGTGGTGCTTTCCCTAACTCTACATTTATCAGTGAAATAAAGAATGCAGCCAGTATTAAACTTGCATTTATAATGTGGACTAGTAATAAGCTAGTTTAAGAGCAGCAAATACCGCGTTATTCTTAAAAGTAGGTTTCTGAAATGCCCTCTGCTGGAAAAACACCACCACTGCAGGAAAAGAAACCACTGGGTTTTAATCTGGTCATTAAAGGATGATTAGGTCCTGCTAATCAAACTCACTTTGATTCCTAGATGATCAGCAAAGTCAATTACATTGCATCTATGCATTTTATTTTCTCATTACATTTTCACTTTTAAATTAAAGCAACTATTGAGCAGTTTAATCAAGTGGAAACCTCAGAAGCCCTACAACACAGTAGGCAATCACTCCAAGCTGTTTGACCCATCACTGGGCGTGAGTTTATCAGCCTCATGAGCCACATGCCATATCTGCATTCCAGTCAATAGGAAAAGCAACGGTTGGCCAAATTTTCCCTTTCTGGGACTAATGAGCGAGGTCGGAATCCAGAAGGAGCCTTTGCAAAAGACATTTTGCGATGTCTTCTGAAAGCTCAGATAACCTAAATGACAGCAGGCTGTAGTCATTATGAATGATTTATTGCCTGTGAAAACTAACATCTGCAGTGGCTGTCTACTGTCAGGAGATGAAAGTTTGGAGTTGACTCCTGGGGCTTGCCAAGTGCTCGAAGCCAAGGACTGTGGAGCAGTGTTTGTGGTGCTGGGGTGGGGGGAGGGGTTGCTGACCAGCTGCTGTGTTTGACACTCCAGCCACAGGGTGCAGCAGTCATGGACAACAGAGGCATGCTTTTCACTTCTGGTTACTGATGAACACATTTTGCTGTGTGTCATTGCAACTGAGGCTTCCAGAACTTTCCACCGTTCAAAAAAAAAGCATCCTTTGGGCTCTGCGGTCTTCTCCCCCTCCTGTGTCACTCAAAATATGAGGAAGAATTGCAGCACGTCACAGTCAGAGATAATCTTCTTATGTCAGAAGCCCAGAGATGTGAGCGAGTGGATGATTGCAATCTGAATTCACTGAAAGCTGGTGTGTGAAGAGTAATCTTTTCCCAAATTACGAGGATGACTCTTATGCAATATGTCATTAACAGTCAGCAAGAAATATAAAATCTCTACCTGCTTTAAAATTCCAAAGGAAGTAGAATGAAATGCCCCCACTGAAAAAAAAGCACAGTGGAGTGCATTTGTATTCAGGCTGAATGTCCAGTAAAGCACATGCATGTGTGTTAAATGTGCAGTCACCACTCATACACTGTACAGAGAACATGCAGAGACCATAGGCTCCAGTTACTCCCTAGGAGTCAAAGTCTGTCTCCACATTACCTCTTCAGTGATGCCCACAGCTTCTGTCTTAGTAAATCCATAATTATTAATATACTGTACTTAATGACATATATATTAACCCATGTTTAAAGGTTAATATTTTAAAATTTCATGGTTATTTATTGCAGACTATATACCCACTTAGCATTTGATTCCTCTTCACAATTAACATTAAATGCAACATTATTACACATTTAACTGCTTATAACCAGTAAATACTCCAATAATAACTCACTGTAATAGCATACTGGCATAGCGATGTTGTACAGATGCATGTCAATTTATAACTGAATATAGCAAGAACAATATAAAAAAAAATGTATAAATTGTCCATTCAAGCAAAGCTATTAAAACAAATATCTAGCTGTGTTAGCACACATGGAGTTTTTTGAGTGTTACGCATCTCCCTGGATAGGCAGTGTCCACTCAGAGAACAAATGTAAAATTAGTGTGTGTCTGAGATTTCCAACCATTTCCATCCATGACTGAGAATGTGACTCGCAAACTTCAGATGAGGCCCAGAGTTAAAGCTCTTCCTAACGACACTCTGGAGTCCTTCACAGATGTAAATATGGCCAGTGTGAGGTCGAACGGCTAACCGCTTGGTTCACACAGTTGTGCTAAACTGTAAAGCTAATCAAAATGAACGTGATCAGGGAAAAACAAAATCCAGTTCTGTGTGCCCCAACTGGCCTCCAGAGACACGGAAGCTTAGCTGCAACTGTGAGCACATGGTGAACATTAGTCAGCTTCCACATAACTAGGTTGTAGAGTAATAGTAAATATACTGGGCATGAAGTCCTGCTATTTTATCTGCTCGGTCACGTTTTTGCCGAGGCGAACTGAAAACATTTGTTCAAACAGAGCGAAAAGGTTGCCACACATCATCACTTTATCTGAAACAATCTCTTGTGCTTGTTTTGGGTTTTACGTGTTTTGGCCCTCAGATGGGCTCAAGGCGCTGTTGTATAAGTGCTGTGATAATCTTCACACTGCGTGCGCCATGCTTAGGATGCTGCACGGCATCGTGGTTCCGCTCCTTCGAGATACGGACTCGGTCCCATGATGGCCATCTCCACTTCAGGCTTGTCAGTAATGAGCAGTACATGAAGAGGGAGCACTGGCTGGCTGAGGGCCTGCACTTCCCCTGCGGGCCTGCTGGACTTGTGCTGGAAAGCACACTTACACAGTCTTCACATTAAGGGCCATTAATGGGTATGAGCTGAAATGGCGATAAACAAGATGGGCTTCATATGCACAAAAAGGAACAATTATTGTCTCGTATTCTGTTGTTTTGACACAAAATGAGCCTTTTAAATTAAAAATATAGGTGCCTCTTGGTACCCTAAGAGGATCTCAACAAATGTCATTTAAATACCGCTTTGCTTTCAATGATACCCTCAGATTTGTGTACAGTATTGTGGCTTTCCCTGGTTTTTTGTTTGCAGAGGGCTATAATGTTGTAGCACAAGTAACTTCCAGACAAGTGTAACAATGTGCAAGAAAGCAGTTAACAGGCCACAAAATCAACATTTTGCCATGGCCACCTCCGTCTCCAGACTTGAACTGTATTGAAAATCCATAAGCACTGAGCTAAGGAGGTTGAGCACAAGTGAAGTTGTATTGTACAGTACTGATCCCGTGTGTTCTCCTGTCCTCGTGCTCACTTGTGTTATATTTTAGTTATGCTTATTCCCGTAAGGACGGCTTCCACAAGGTGCTGAAACAGGAGGGCTAACCTTTTTTTGTTGTTTCGGAAAACAGTACGGTATGTAGTTCATACGGATTCATCTAAATAGTTAATGAAGTAGCTGTAATATTGAGTAGTACTTGTGTGATTTTCATACATTTTTGGTCATGTTTTTCCTATGTGCAACTCATTTCTGGAGCTGAATGCAGTTGAAAATAGAAAATTAAAGGACTGACAACACTTTAGTGTTCATACAGTTTAAATGTGTGGCCATTTCAAAAGAGCCCAACTATAGTGTTAATCTTCATTGTAATATTTTTAGTCCATGGTATGAAAAATTGAGAACAACTGGTTACAGAATTAATTTTTAAAATAGTTTATGATATAAAAAGTGTGTTTTAATCCACAAAATTCATTGCATCAAATACTTTCCAATGAGGGTTTTTTTCCCCCTAAACAAAATGAGCTTTTGAGTCATATGGTCAAACAGCACTACATGGTGAATCTGATCAAACTTCCACTTTTCTCTGGGCTTTGTTTCTCAGGTATCAACAACACAGGAAAAGAAAATTAGTCATTTATGGTTCTTCAAATTAGTCTCTGTCTGACAAACCGGTGTCTGTTTGAGGAACACATCTCACTTAGAGCCAACCTTTAAGTATGATTTATTTATTTCAGTCAGCAGCTTGCTCATTAAGTACAGAAATATCCAACCTGATTTCACAGAAAGTACATAAATCTTCCAAATGTAACTGACTTTAAAAGACCTTTAAATAAATTATTCTCGGTATATGCAGTTTTTTTATTTTTTTTATTTTATTTTTTTGGCAATGAGCTGCCATTGCGTTCACCAGTGCAAACTTTGTAAGGCCTGCACGTAATACAAAGATAAGACTGCTGAAAGGGATTATTGTATGTAACATACGGAGCCATGCCTAAATTCACTTTGATAATGGAATTAATTAATCAATCACTTTGACTTCAGGGTCGACACAGAGCATATCAGAGAATGATGTAAGGAGTTTACTTTAAAGTGAAATGACTTCAGAATAAGAACATTTCTGATTAAGTATCTGACTTGAAAAATCACAGGTGTTTTTCACGTACCCCTTTCATGTTCCTGAAGTACAAATTATGACTTCTCAGATGTAAATTTTCATTGGTTTTTCCAGCGCAGCTATATCCATTATCAGGCTGCAGGGAGCCTGAAGCCTATTCTAATTAACAGAGAGCTCAGGGAAGAGAACACTGGGTTACACATCAGTCCATTCCAAGGTATGTGTCCATGCACAATGACACATTACAGTGGCGATTCAGAAACACCACTTGAGGAAGAAACCCATGTGGACACAAAAAGCTGGATCCAGAATCAAATCCCTCATGGACACAGGCTCCCTCATGTGCGTCTGTTTCAAAGTACATGTGAACTGCAGCCAATTCAAGACATGCTCCTCACACAGAGGAGTGACTCGGAGTCACACAGAAACATTGTTTTCTGATTAATTCCATTTAATATGCATTTCTGTATAATGTCTGTCACTATATTTTTGTGTCAGTCAAATTTCGTAGGTTTCAACAAAGACAAACATTACTTAAAAATAATGTAAATAAAAGTAACAGAGAATGTGGTAATTAAAAGTTACATTCCCTTGAAAACTTGGTAATGACACCATTTCAATGGCGCAACACAGCATGATAAAACTTTAATTTATAGCATGATGTTTTAAAGCAATCAATCACCCCTGTGTATTGTACTCTGACTTTGAAGGAAATTTCACCTTGGCAGCCTTGAACGTTCTGCATGATGACACCGTTGTCCTTTTAGCATGAAAAGTGTAATTAACCAGGTGGACTGCAATCTGGCAAAGAGACCTGTTTTTCCCTTCTTGTAAAAGGATGGCTTTTTGAGTCTAAAAATATATCTTGAGATGGATGGATGATCATCACCTGCAGCTGAACCTCTCCAAAACTGAGCTGCTGATCATCCCAGCCAAGAACTGCATTCCCCGTGAGCTGTCTCTGAAACTCGGCACATCAACTATTCTTCTACCACATCGGTGAAGAACCTTGGACTTGTGATGGACAGCAATCTGATGTTCTCCGACCATATCATCACATTCTGCAGGGCTTACAGGTTTACCCTCTACAATATCAGGAAGATCGACCATGTCTCACAGAATATTCGACTCAACTTCTGGTCCAAGCATTAGTCATTTCAAGGTTGGACTACTGCAATTCACTCCTGGCTGGCCTCCCAGCTTCTGCAATGTATCAGTCTCATACTCAATGATCCCAAACGGACACAAGTCACACTGCTCATTGCGCTACATTGGCTTCTGGTCTAGGCACGCATCAAATACAAGACCCTGATGCTCACTATCAATGGGACTGCTCCAGGCTATCACCGGTCCTGAATTGAAAACTATGTCCCCTCCCATTCTCTGTGGTCTGCTAATGGGAAGAGATTGGTTGCTCCCATCCTAAAAACTAGTAAACCTAAGCTCTTTTCTTCTCTGGCGCCTATATGGTGAAACGAACTTCCGCTTGCTTTGAGGACTTCATCATCGCTGTCCACATTCCACATGTAATAAGAAAATATGGTGTTTACTTTTAAGAATGTGCATTTCTACATGGCTAGCTTCCCTGTGAGTCTGTGGAGTGCCCATCCATGGGCCTACTTTCCCAACGACTCTGTATAATGTTCATCCACATGGCTAGCTTCCCAGTGACTCTGTGCTACACTTATCCACATGGCTAGCTGTGACTCTATATAACCTTCATCCACATGGCTAGCTGTCCAGTGACTTTGTGGAACACGTGTACTTGTACACATGGGTAGCTTCCTTTTGACCTTGTGGGATCCTCTGCAGTGGACTCAGAGGAAGTGCCCTGAGGTACCACATGCCGTCCCAGCGAGGGATGTTGATGATCACAAGAGCCAACTGACAGACAACAGGCAGTTATGGACTAAGCTGCTCTATTCTTTTCACACCAGCTGCAGAAATGGTAGACATACAAGTCAAAGAGAAACAGAAAAACAGAGAAGGACATTTTCTAGGTCAAGGATATTATATTTCAGTCCTAGAGGGGTGCAGTGGATTCAGGTTTTTGATTTCAGACAATTTCTACTTTTAATTGAGCCAATTAATTACAATTAATCAACATGGACTTTTTTGTGTAATTACTGCGCCGATAAAAAATACTCACCAAGTTTTATTCATTTTTCAGACTTACTGATGTCATTCTTTGTCATTGGAACCTGTTTATGCTGTTCATTGTTACAGTTTCATTACAGGCTTGAATTTAGATTTTTTTTTTTTTAGATTTATTGTACTTTATTAATCCCAGAGGGAAATTGCTTTTCTGCATTTAACCCATCCCCCTGGGGGGAGCAGTGGGCAGCCACATGCAGTGCCCGGGGAGCTGGCATTGAGTGTCTTGCTCAAGGACACACCTGGCTGGGATTTGAACCAGGGACTGGGAGGGACTTATTATTCAGACAGTCTCTGCAGTTATATCAACATTGTAGTGTGTGATACACACACACACACACACACACACACACACACACACACACACACACACACACACACACACACACACACAAACATGAACACACAGTGGCAACATTAGGTCCATTTATTTGGGACTTCAGCCCCAAATATTTTCGCCTTGAAAAAAAAAGGGGTTTTTATAGCAAAGCGACAGACAAGCCCCAGGCAAAACTGACTTAGCCCCTGATCTTTTCAATGGCTAGAAACTCCTGTGCACGCACACGCACACACACACACACGCACACACAGTCACACACTCACACATGTGCAAGTGCATACATGCACACACACCTACACACACAGACACACACACAGAGAGGCATTGTATCCACCCTAATGAGAGTAGTCCCTCACTGTTAGCAGGGAGCCAGGAAATGGAGATGAGCAGGTGGAGCCATGCACCTGTGCTGCATCTCCATTGGGCCTGTCTCTGGTCTACCCTCACAGCCATCGAGAAAAGCACTGTGTCGCAGTCAAGACAGTCATCACAAAGACCCGTGTGTGAAGGTGACCCAGTAGCTGCCATGGCCGTGAGTGTGTTAGCTCCCCACGAAGACTTTCGATAGCTTACTTCTTCCTTTTTCCTCAAGTCGATAAAGGTTTCGTTGGAAGAGCCTACTTTCGGAGAAACGTCTGATCCGTTTCTCTTTTCTGCAGCTGCTGACAGCCCTGACATCTGCAGAGGCTTCAGACTTATGTATGGAAGGTAAGAACGTCCTGCTGTCAGCTCTATACAGAGGTGCCTGCGATTGTTCTTACTGATCCTGGTGCACATTTCTCTGTGTGCACTTAACCTCAGTAGAGTGGCATGCCTTAGAAACACCTTGCAGTACTAGCACATGCCATGTGGGGGCAGATACCGTCATGGCATTGTGCCAGAGCCTACACATCATCATCATCATCATCATCATCATCAAAGAGCTGGGCATGTGTTGTTGTCCTCTGAGTTTCCTCTCTACCTTTATAGAGTGGAGGACACTTATCTGACTGCCCTAATTGAATCATCTAATCTACCCATATGTGCACAGACATACACTTGGACTGTGGGATGAAACGGAAACAGCTTTAGCAAGCTTAAGGAGAACACACACCCAAGCATCATATTCCAACCCATGACCCTGGAAGCATGAGGCAACGACACTACCCACCAGACCACGAGAGCGGCACGAGGTGTTGCTGAATAACCTTCACCATGTAACAGCCAGCCAGATAAGCCCTTGCCCCCTACATCTTTAAAGAATGGGCAGGCTTACAAATGGGCACAAACTGAGAGATCTCTTGGCCCAGTCACTGCGTCATCAGCACACGGCAGCTTACAATCCACTGCACCACATAAAGCCTTTCTCCGAATCTGTTCCTCAAGGCGCGGCCATCCGCTTCCATAAACTCAAGTTATGGGACTTGCAAAAAGAAAACACAGGCTTTAAGGTTCAGCTCATGAACAAGCTCCTGGTCTGAGAAACAGTAAAGCTAACATCTTAGCTCTCTGTGTTTTTTCCATATAACATAGTCACCCTGTTAAAGGTGCCTGCAGCAAGGGCTGTTAATGACCGTGTCACAGTAAGGTCTGTGATGAGAAGCATATTGCCCCTTTCCCAGAGCTTCCGGCCATACCCTCGACTGCTGCCATGGAGATAGGTGGTAGGGGGGAGGGGGAGGCGGAGATAGAACAACAGCAGCAGCAGACATGGCAGCCAGACAACTCTGTGGCATCAGTTATCTGACCCCGCAAGCACACCACTGCCTCGGCATTTCAACTAAAATCAATGGCTGTGAAGGGCACTTTGTTGGCAGGGCTGAGGGCGGGGGTGGGGCAGACTTTGGCTAACCTTGTGTACACGCTCCCTGGGGTCTGCGGTGCCACGACACGGTGCGACCGGCACAGACAGACCAAAGAGTCCGTTTATTGCTGAAGGGCTGAGGCGCGAGTCTCTTCCCCGAGTACTTGCAATACGACGTGAATTCGTAACGCCGTGACATGAAAGTAGTCTCGCAGCAAAAGTGAGTTTTTACTAGAAAAATAATAAATGAGACAGGTGGCGGTGAGTAAAGGTGAGTGATACGCAAATTATTTTAAACAGTGCTTAATGTTATCAAGTTCTCATTGTTTTAAACTTAACTGAGTATAAAAATCTCTTAGTGAACCTGTTCTCTAACAGAGCAGCCTGCATATGTATTCTCAGTTTTTAGCTTGTAGTAACTTGGCAGTTTGAGTGTTTTCTCACAATAATTTATTCAACTGTTTGAATCTTCATGTCACAGTTTGAGCAGCAATTCTACAAACAATGGACATAAAATCAAAAAACTACCCAACAGATGAAGCAATATGGGCTGGCCAGTGGGGGGTGGGCTAACACCTCGTAATAAGGTGACACTTGATAGACTGCTTGAAGATAACAGCTGGAAACCCCGTCTGATGCGTTTTTCTTACGTTATATAGGGTCCCCTGAACCCAGGTGAGGTGCACTCGGCAAACCACCTGGCTTACATCCAGGTGACACGAGGAAAGACCTGGCTTACATGACGCACAACCTCTACTTAAGCATTAGTGTAGATGACAGCATGGTCCTTACGGAGGGGAAATGAGGGGGGAAGGTGTATATTTTCCAAGAGGGCAAGCTGATATGTAATACAGGGACCAGGATCTGCACTCTACAGAGTAGGCTGCAGCTTGCAGACTCTGCAGACTCGGCTCAGCTCAAACAGAACGTAGCAGGGACGTCTAAACGGCCAAAGCGTGATGACATCGGTGGGCGTGTCTGCATGCACGTGCGCGTGTGCAAGCACGGGAGCAACTGCTGAGCGGAGGTCTGGCGTTCTCCGCTCAGTGAGGTCAAGCCAGGTTCTCCGTGTCTGGAGGCTCTCCTGCCAAAAAGGCACAGATGATTTTTTCATCGCTGCGCTCACAGACCGGCACTGCTCTCTCACGCTTCGCTGCGAGATCCTGGAACGCCATTAAACAGGCCCCATAAAGCGCCAGAACGTTCCGCCGAGAGGTGGGCCGGCCTGCTGCTCCAACCCCTTTGGGCGGAGGCAGTGGGAGCGAGGGACGTGGTGCAGATTGGAACCACATGCCGCGTCCTGCCCGGCTGTGACGTGCGCGCAAGATGTTCTCATTATTTTCCACACAAAGGAGTCCGAAAACAGACCAGGCAGGAGTAAGCCAATGGTTCAAATGAAATAATATTGTGACAGCAAATATTTGAGCAGGAGTACGGTTTCCTAGCCTAGAGATAAAGGTCACATTCTCCACTGATGTCTTCTGCCAAGTCATGCAGGCACGCATGAGCGTACCTCTGCCGTGCGATGCCATCTCCTGATGAAATTTTATAACATCGCTGCGCCAAGCATGCCACAACCTCTTCTCAGGTAAGGACGCACCGCTGCAAGTGTCTTTGGTGGCATGAAACCCTGCGTGTGTAACTCCCCTCTGTTGACCTCTGTCAGTTGAATACTAGGAAGCGCTTTCTAAACTCATCTCTGTGTTTACACTCTCAAAGCAGCTGCTGATACAATCTCAACAGCAAGGAGGTCTGCACGTTATGGGGAGGTTCAAAGGGACTTTGAGGGGGGGAGGTGTGTGTGTGTGTGTGTGTGTGTGTGTGTGTGTGTGTGTGTGTGTGTGTGTGTGTGTGTGT
>JABJVR010000103.1:5872838-5884524 GCA_025773905.1 Chitala chitala | reverse complement strand
AAACCTGTGTGTTTGTACCTAGCCCTGATCCTGTGGAGTAAAGAACCCCTTTGCACAATAGACTTTGCCTTTGCCTCTGTTCCTACGTTCTGCAAACGTGACATGAAGTAAGACAACTAAGCACAGACAGCAATGCAACTGATATTTAATTAAGATAGTGGTCAAATTACAATGAATGAATAGGTTGGAAGAAAAACTTGCAACAAGTGCAGCTCTACAGCACCATAACTGAAGATCTGTTATAAATTTTTTAATTTGATAATTAATATTTGCTGGACATCTTACTCAGGAGAAAATATTTTATTTGCTGGACGTTATACATACTACATAAAACTCAAGACCTAAAATTAAATAAGATGTACTCTCACTGCCCTCCAGTGGTTTAGCAATAAATATAAATATATAAAATATGTATTCACTGTATATAACGTTTCTGTGTGTATTAAATATAGACAATACTACAGTAATCTTCTGGTTACTATGGACAGTAATTATCTGCAAAATTGCAATTTAACTTTGCAATTGTGGTTGAAACTAATTAAACAGTTTATGATGCCTTTTACAAATTACAATTATTTATTAAAATCTGATTTAAAATACAAAAAAAAATACATAGCAAGAACATCCCTTGACATTTTGAAATGTTAACTCTATCAACAGTCATTTAATTGAAAATATTTGTATGTTTTGCAAGTTCCACTGTAAGGTTACTTACTGAGGATTATGCCCATTGGAGCTGACCCCCTTCATTGGAGTGTTCACACCAGCTGCATGAGGAAAATCAATATAGACATGTCTGCCAACAGGGGGCAGCAATGTGTTTCATGGCCATGCTGACTGGAGATTTGCAGAACTTCCCTCTAATCCTCTTCATAGGCCAGCTCCAGCCTTTCACACTGCTGTACTGCAGCCAGTCAAATCTTAAGGCAGGACAAAAGTAATATAAACAGGGTTATTAACAGTGTAGGAAATTTTTATACATTGTTTGTTCGGGTTTCTGATCTGCATTTTATTGGCCTTGCAACGTTTAAAGTTTCCCAGTGTTTTAGTATAAAAAGGCAGTCTCTGGAAATAGACCCAAAGCCCTAAAAGGTATTTTAGTCAGCAAACCATGTCCTCTACACATCTAAAGTTAATGTGGATCCTTTTAACTGTTCATGATATGCCATGTTTTCCTTAATACGTTTCTTGTTTGTGTCTATGGGGTTGTGCACACATAGACATGCACACACAACCATCCCTTCAATTCAACTTGCCAAATTTTTGGCTCTTAGCGACATGTATTGTGTTGGCCCTTCCATTAAATTAAATGCTTTTCTTGTAATTTCCAAACATGGCAGTTCCTGTTGTGAACAAAATATGAAGGCCTTTCCTTAATGCTTTCACATTTATTAATTATAAAATACAATCAGAGGTCATCTGTAGAACCACAAATTTATAAGACATGTTAGACTTTAGTTTATGTTTAGAAAGAGCTATTTAATAAATAATTATGCATGACAACAAACAAAAGACAACACTGCTCTTCAAACAGTAGACTATGTGGCAGGGACCCCTTGTGTTTTGGTTTAAAACACTGTGTGCCTTTTATTGGACAGGACATGTATCTCTGGTCTGGGAAGTTTCTTGCACTGTCTAGTAGCTATGGCTCAGAGGAGAGGAGACAGTATCATTAGTGGCAGTCTTTTAGAATAGGGAAAGCCAGACATTCTGATTGTGTCAACCTTAAGGGATCAGTAAGGTATATTCTAAGTTTAAGAACTGGGCTGTTCTATTGGCAGTCCGCTGTACCACTTCAGTGAGAAGGACAAATTAATATATTTTGTGAAGCAAAAGACAGGATGCTGAGCTGTGTTTAGGATGTGCTGGAGTGGCCTGATCATACAAAAAGGTGGACAAGTCAGGAAGACACTGCCAGCACCTAATTAGATATTAAGTGGAACTGTGATGCAGATCCTACAGCTTTTATGCTAGTGTGACGTAGGAGTATATCAGATTCCCCAGGCACTATGCTATAGTGTGATGTAGGAGTATATCAGATTACCCAGGCACTATGCTATAGTGTGATGTAGGAGTATCAGATTCCCCAGGCAGTATGCTATAGTGTGATGTAGGAGATGAGAGACCCGAGGTGTTGTGCAGTAGTGTGATGCAGGAGCAGTTCAGATCCTCCAGGTGTTATGCTATAGTGTGATGTAGGGGCATATGAGATACATTCGTTATAACACAGTTGTGGGGGAGCCTGGAATCTATCATAAGGAGTTTAGGGCACAAGGCAGGGCATACCCTGGACAAAGTGCCAACCCATCGCAGGGCACACAAGCACACACACACACACACACACACACACACACACACACACACTATGGGAAATTTGGAAATGACAGTCAGGTTACAATGCATTTCTTTTGATTAGGGAGGAAACTGGAGTACCCAGAGGAAACCCTTGAAGCACAGGGTGGAGGCGGAATTTAAACCCCCAACTGCAGAGGTGCAAGGCTACAATGCTAACAGTGCTGCAGTACTAACCACTTAGCAGGTATTATGCTGTTAAAGTCTGGGGGAATGGGTACTCTGGACACCACTTTACAGTAGGCATGGTAATTACACTTATACTGCCTTCTGGCTGATTTAATCTGTGCAGTCCAAATGTGAAATGGTTACAATATAAATGTAAGATGGAGAATGTCAACTACTTCTCATTTATTCTCACTCTGACAATCAACAGCATTTCCTGTGTGATCCACAGTCCAACTGCAAGTCACATATTACCAGTTAAATAACTTAAAAGGCACAGGCAGAAAAGGGCATATTGTGTATTACATGTACAAAATGACCACAGTTTGAAGCTTGTAGTTTTACCCATTTTCTGTGCACTGAGTAACGTTTTTGCCTTGTACATTTTTTGTCACGCTTTTAAGATATGTAGTACACTACATAGGAGACGTCTTACATACTGTGTGTTGGTGGTTAGATGGGCCACAGGTAAACTATTCATTGAGTGATCACTGATTCTCAGTTGTGTGCCCTGTGGTGGGCTGGCGCCCCACCCTTGGTGTCCCCTGCCCTGCGCACTATGTGCTCTGGGATGGGCTCCAGGCTTTCCCGCGACCCTCACCAGGAATAAGCGGTTAAGATAATGGATGGATGATTCTCAGTTTATTTCCTGTACTTTGACATAAAAATCTGCAATTTCTTGTGTAAAGCGCTTTGAGGCATACTGTTGTGAAAGATGCTATAAAAGGCAAAAAAATTAATTGAATGGAATTTAATTTAATTTAATTTAATTTTTGAATTGAATTGAATTGAAATGCAGCCATTTGACAAAAATGTGTCCTGGATATACTTAAGCACAAGTGAACAGGTTTATGTGTGATGTTCTTCAACCTTTTCCTGAGCATCTTCTGAAAAACTGAGAGGTGCATAAATGTGCTACTAAGCAAAACGTTAACTGTGGCAGGCTGAGGTGGAACAAGTGTCATGAACTACAATCAAATGGAAGCATGCACACACACACACACACACACACACACACACACACACACACACTTACCCAGGACAGGATGTCAGCCCTTGCTACCACTCCAAAAAGAATAAGTGTCACAATGCAGTAAGAAACTTTCACTGATACAGAACTTGTCCAAGTGTGCTGGGAGCATGTAGTTCATTAATGAGCATTTGTGTGGAATCAGGTAGACGTGCATGCTGCTCGTTTTTGTCACAAGCTGTTATCAGTGGCCGCGGCACTGAGGCGGCAACAGAAAGCCCAGATTGGCGATAAGATGTGCTTTTGTGCTTTGGGTAGGGCACGACAAAGAAACTGCAATCAAATTCAGAATAGCTCCACAGAAAACATTCAAAACATAAAACAATCCTGTATTTGTTTTTTGTTTTGTTTGTTTTTAAAGGCTTTTGATTCCAAAATACCTGCAGAAGGTTCTGGAAACACAGACAGATGTTAAGCAGAAGGAGCCTGAGCATGCTGTGAACGGAGAAAGATGAAGTTCTCAGTGAGCACGCTTAATGTGGCAGCCACACACTGCCTGGTAAGTTGCCATATGCACCACTCTGAGGGCTGTTTACCCAGCAATACCTAATAGCTTCTCCCCTCTGCACTGGATGGAGCGGCAGCAGTTAATGGACTCCAGAAAAATCAACTTTCTGGTCTCCCCGGCAGGAACCGTGCAGATGGTTAGCATTTCTGTGCTCATCTCTCAGTTACGTGACCGCACTCCTTTCTTGCTTCACTGTTCTCCTTTAACACGAGGTCTTCTGCTTGACAATACACTCAAACTGCATAAATGTTTGTTTACAACCAAACCAGATGAGCACGGTGTTTATCCCTACACTGAAAAATACTTTGTGTTTTCCCACGGTTGTGCGGCTCTGCGTTTTGTATTTAAAAAAGAGATTACAGTTCACTCCCTTCATTATGCTGAGTCTTCTGGAAGACAAAGAGGACTATTAAAATGACAGCACACTAACCCTCACCTGACATAGATCAAGCTCTTTATCTGCGTAACATCACTGACCCTATGGTTTTTTCCCTCAGCACGTTACCAGTAATTCTTCTGTGAATAGAAGTTAAATTTTTTCTTCATATGCTAAGTGATTTTTTTGTAGCTCAAAAACAATATAAATGCTGTAAATCAAAAACTATCTGTGATCTAGAATGTAAATAAAACGTGATTAATCCTTTTGAATTTTTGTTTCAGTTTAAAGTATAGAATGTTACTATTCCAAAGAAGTTTTAAGAGAGGTTGAACTTCAGATCAGTCCAGCGAACCCATTGCTCATCGCACCTTAAACAGTCCACAAGACGACACTTCATGTCATGGTCTTTCCCAATAACACAGAGGTCATAGAAACACAAAAAGAGCCTTTGACAGCTCTTCTGTCGGTGACCTGCCCTGGGCGAAATGTTTCAGTGCTTCCCCTCTGGAACAGGAGCTGTTCCTCACTCTGATCCTAATTATGGATTCTAATGATAAGTGCCCAGCTGGAGGTCTTTCTTGTCCAACATGTTCTTCCTGCACCCAGGGGGTAAGGAGCAAAACTGGATTATATGCTCAGTGGACCCCTAGTTGTTCCAGCTCAGGGTCTCCCTCCATAACACCATGCCTTAAGATAGGACTGTATTATTATTATTTTACATATGGGCCCCTTCGTGAGTGGTGTCCCTGAATGCACGTCCAACTTCTCCTCATGATTCGGCATTTGTGAGGAGAATCGCTTGTGTTGCCCCACCTTTCTTTCACAAGACTAATAAAGAATGACGGGCAAAACCCCCTGAGAAGAAACCGCAGACCTACGTGCAGATATGTGAGGGCCGGCGTTTAACAACAGCAAGAACACGAGGACACACTCAAGCACAAAACAAAAAAGTCCAAGAAGCAAAGAGGACAAAAACTAAGAAACCTGAAGAGTAGCAAAAACACTGAAATTCAAAATATTCAAACTGAACTCACAAGAGATCCTAAAACACTTAAAGGCAAAACAAAGCCACGAAAGTGAAAACCCTACCAATTTTGTACAATTATCTTAAATTAGAACGTGGAGCGCAAACAACGTATAGATGGGAACTGCCTTCAAAACTGTTCCGCCAATGCATACACACCTAGCAGCCATCGTGAAAATGAGAGAAGGTCTTCGTAGCTCAGGCAGCAGACGTTCATGTGATAGTGAAGCCTTCAGAAGCTCTTGCAGGTATCACACCCATCACTGAGCATTTTGTGCGGCACACAGCAGCTCTGCAGTAGCGGTGCAGGCATTTCTAACCTCAGCTCCTCTCACATGCCTGAGGACGAGCCATAATATCGTTCTGTGGTGGAGACTTTCCCTGGCTCAGTTTGGGTTTTTTTCACTTTTCCTATTCAGCACATCAATTATATCATAAGGAACGAAGCCCTGTGGCGAAACTGGAGCGACACCTGAACCGTGCGTTAAACTGACGCAGGCTTCCTTCCACGTGTCCAGGCTTGCTCGTATTTCCACTGTAGACAGTTATCTACACATTTGCTGCATTCCTGCATCTCCTGTACTTGTGAATTTTGCCATTCCATGGCATCCAAAAATTTTCCATGATTGTCATGTATCTGAATTTGTCTATCCTACACTGCACATTCCAGTATGTTTAAAACATCAATTTTCCTTATATGGTGGATTCTATTTAAAATCCCAATTTAACATTATGCATTTCTTTTATTTTTAATTGATTGTCTGTTATCGTTTTTTACCTCATGTTAATTGTTAATTATTTTCAGTTCAACCCATTTGTTTAGAAAGTATTTTCTTGGTCTAGTTCAAGCAGACTTTATTTTATCTTAAATTTACAGGAATAAGGGAAACTCCCTTTCTGAACCTTAAGTCAGTTCCTATCATGTTAAAGGGCTGCTGTGTATAGGTCCATTGGTTTTTCAGTAATCATGATATTTAAGGTCCTTTCAGACTTGGATGTCTAACAGAGCCATACAGCTGACAGAGGCCATTAACTTAGTAAAGATGAGTAACAAATATGCTTAATTAAAGAACTGAAGATGATAATATTAAGTGTTTGGGAGCACAGCTGTGTGAAGAGGTCATACTTATACGTGAGGCTAAGGAGACATGGTTATACCAGATGTGTAACATCAGTCCAATGCGACTTTATTGTTATTTCAGTCTTAGCCCCACTGAAAGGTCTTGGACTTTCAATTGAATCCTAACATTCAATTATTTGGTGCCTGGAAGTCTCCAGCTCTACGTTCTGCTGAGCTTTACCCTCAGATACATTCAGCGACATGACTGAAGGAATATTAAGTGTGTAATTTTGTGGTTTGTGGATTGATGGACCATGTTAACTGATAGCTGCTTCGTAGTTGTTTCTTTACGTCAAGAAATGCCTCGCCGCTGCTCAGAGCAGGACAGCGAGCTCCAGTGAGCTCAACGTGTCACTGGAGGAGAGATAACAACACAGGTTACAAGTCCATTCCTTACTCTTCATCAGGCCCTGATTTCTCATCCTTTGTAAGCCACATCAGGCTGGCAGGGGCACAAGGATGGAGAGAGATTCCGGAGCTTTCAGGAGCTATCCGGCCAGGTCCCATGTCACTGTGGCACATTTTTCGTAGCTTACGAAACGCAAACATGTGAGGCACAGACGAAGGGAAGCAGCGGGACTCTCAAAGGATATGATTTTGGTCACAGTGCCCCTCATGCAATACCTTCACTTCTACATCACACTTGGGAAGGATTATGGCAAGGGTACTGAGGACGCCCCAACGGGCCCATTATCATCAGCGCCACATTCTTCGCGGGCCGAGATGGCGCCCGCACCGCTAATTTGGCCGGTCCAGATCTGTGACTTTCCATCTAATCCAGAGGGGAAGACCGCTTCGCTCAATCTGCACGGTCAAATCAAGCTGTCTTCGATTTCTGCGCTCTTTGCTCTTGCCAGAGAAGCAAAGGGTTGATCTGTCGAACTGACTTGACTGAAAATAAAATGAAGGGTCCAGCAGAGCTTGCAGGCTCCACGATGGTGAATCTGCTGAATCCTTTTAATCCCAGAAAGTAAACCTCGTTGTACTCCTAAGTAAAACATGAAGTAAACATGCAGCACACTGGTTAAAAAAAAAAAAGAAAATCTAAATGAAGTTTAGTAACTCTCTTTGGAAACAACTGTCTGCTAACTATTTAAATAATGCAATAAAGTAATGAATTATTCTCTCTCAGTTTAAACTGCACAAGGAGAGTTTCAGAAAAAAACCCTTCATGTCTGTCTCTTCAGCCCTGGCCTGGCTCACAAGATACAGTTCATATATCCCTAACTCACACTCAGTTAAGTCCACATTTGCTATGTGTGTTTGTGCACTTAAATTTGTTATATATACTTACACAAATGCTGTCAGATCCTACATTTAACAGTTTAGAGGGATCATGAAATTATTTTCAGCATATCCATAAGGCTAAAACTATACACTTAAAAACTGTAGAAAGATGGCTTTCTCCTGCCTGAAATGAGGTATAACTGAATTTTTTGGAGAAAAAAAATAATAAATGTCTAATGCCCATAAAGTACCCAAACTTTATGGGCATTAGACATTTATTATTATCCATCCATCCATCCATTATCTTAACCGCTTATTCCTGGTGAGGGTCGCGGGGAAGCCTGGAGCCCATCCCAGAGCACATAGGGCGCAGGGTAGGGGACACCCAGGGCGGGGCGCCAACCCACCACAGCATTTATTATTATTATTATTATTATTATTATTATTATTATTATTATTATTGCAATTCCTTTGTTCTTGTTTACAGTATTCTTATTAATTTGCAAAGCTGCATTGTTCAATTAGTCTGAAAAGGTAAAATTTGTGGCAAGCATGGTGTATTACATGTGTATATATACTGATGAATTTATACTAACAGTTCCACTCCAGGCATGCAAATAATATATGACATATGTTAATTATATGAGGCTACGTTTCGATGAACCATTGAGTCGAAAATACTGTACGTTGAATATAAATAAGTATATGATAAATGATAAATACGCATAAAACTACTTGTGCAAAGGACTAACATTAATGGCTGGAATTTGGTTTACGAAAGTATGTTGTTAAGCGCTATATGACACTTGCATTCCCGATCGCTACATTGAGAGACTGAGAACGTGGCTAGGAAGATACCGCCATAGTCTCCCGTCATCGATACGAAGTATCGTATATACCGCTAGCCTGGGTATAGATCAAAATGAAAGCTTTTCAAATTACGACGGCTGTTGAATTCGTATCGCAATCATACCATCGTATAGTACACACAAGACTTTGCTTATTAAAGCTCCCTGTACATGCATACGTGGACGTTTCCTAGACATACTACTGTCTGGACACTCGTGATTACTTTTCAAAGGTACGTCAGCACACGTGTTACTAAAGGAGAACAAGCTTTCTCTGTCCAGGGTTATAGCTGCGAATTTAGCAAAGTAAGCAATTGAGTTTTTCACTGTTCTACGACAGGACGCTGGAGTTTAAAGAAATACATTTCCATTAATGTTTTCTCTTTTGTTCTGTTTCTAACAGTGACAATTTTTATTAGTTATTAATAAAATGTCTACAGCAAGAAGTATCACGACACACATGTGAAATATTACTTTTCCAGGTTGTTGATCATAAATGGCACTTCTCAATTCCAGAACATGATCAAAAGCATCAACAGTGACATGTGTTTATATTTAACATACATAGTCTACATAGTTGGAAGTCAGTTTCCTTCTCTTCCCATATGAACAACGCAGCTGTTTCTTATCAGGCTGACTTGCTCTCTTTTCTTCTGACACGGAAAAAGTTTTTCCGTAGTGTTGTACTTCTCCGTTTGTATTTACACACAAGGAAAGCAGCTCTTTTGGGGGGATCTGAAATGGAAAAAAGTGCTTAACTGCTTGACCCGATTACCAGACATGCAACATGAAAAGAGAACAGAAATGATGTAAATTCAAGGCCCTATGTTGTGACAGTCTTCAGCATTTTCTTTGTTGGTAATTAATTTATTGAAGTTCAAAGTGCCTGCATTTACCCATGAAAACTCCAGGCAATTACGCTGATTTATAGTGTGTTTAAGAGGCCATAATGTGTAGTGACAAATAACTTTTTGTGATGAAGTAGGTTTTAATACTGCAAAATACACATAAACCATCAATACTGATAAAGAGTAGTAGGTAAAAAAAAAAAGAATAGCAGTGATTTTTCACAGATTTCCCTACTGTTTTCCCTTAAAAGTGCCAGTTTGTATATATACAAATAGTTGTATGCAAAAACACAAGATAATAGTCTTTTAGGATTTTGTTTGTGTGTGTGTGTGTGTGTGTGTGTGTGTGTGTGTGTGTGTCATATTAATTTAAACTGTGCTCAATTTAATTTGCATTTCAGAGTAATCCATCTGAAATTTGGCGAATTTTAATTTTGTAATAAAATGTACCAGGCTACACCGTAATTGATATTAAGATACTTAAGTTTCGTGTATTTATTTTACTGTTGTTTATTAAGTGACATAACATGGCATTTTAACTTTAAACAAGCTGTTTGCTACAGTCTAACTCTTAAGACAATAACAACCCAGTCGCTTCCTGTGAACAAACTTTGTGTATGTTTGTGTAAACGCACAACAAAGGTGCCTTGCGCTATTTCCACGATAATGGCGCAGACATTACAAACATGGCTACTCTTAGCTTTTCATGTACACCAATATTAACGAAACTCATCCACTTTGAGTCACTTTGCGTTTTCCGGATCGATCCGCAGTGTATTTCTTGTGTATTTCTTGCACGTGCGCCCGTATGAAGTTCGTTGTTTTCGAACTACTGACAGCGTCATGAGGGTTATTATGGATTTCAGTTCAACCGCAGTATGTAAATAATTTTACAGTTTTGCAAAGATCTTTCAGTGTAGTAAAATGCATATAATAACAACGAGGGAAGCATTAAAATGCTGTCATCAGATTAAACGCTTGGCAGCCACTTTGAACATGATGATGAAAGAACGCGTGTTATTTAATACAGTATTACGGTCATGCACTATACTTTAACATGTCGACTATATAACTGTGACACATTTTGGTTCATATTTGACATGTATCCTTCGCGTTGCATTTTCGTTGCTGGTAAACAAAAGGGTGGTTGCACATAAAATGTCTATGTACTACATAAGATCACGGAAGTTCTACCACCTGCCTCTCTTGGCAGAGGGGTTAAAGCTGCGAGACGCTTTTCCTGTGTGTTCCAGATATTGCCAATTAAAGCCTTTCCAGCGGCAAGAGACGACGTGCCCTGGTTGTCTGCATGTTTGTTTGTGTTCGGGGCATGAAGGAGATAAGCCGGCTGATTTGTGGCTCGGCTGCTGATGTCTCTCCAAGTAGCTGCGTGATAAGCACATGCGACAGCCTACGTCCTCTTTCGAGAGACCCTGGAGCACTCGCGTATTCGTCGGTTCTCGGACAGACTGCGGAAAAACTGCATTGAATACATTTCATGAAATCTCCCTTCTTGTTCCCCCAACTCATGTTGCATGATTATAACTAGTAGTAGGGCGGTGGTGCTGGATTATTTCATCCACGATATTTTAACGGCAACATCCCACCATGGTTGTGAAAATGGTTAGTGTGACTTTCCTGAATAGCCTACCCATGGAAATAATAAATAAATCTGAACATTCGTGACAGGAAGAATGAAGTACTTTCTTCATACTTTATTTTGAATTCTGTATTCATCTTTGAGTGTCTAGTTCAGTGGTCTGTATACTCCTCTGTATAGCTTTTATTTTAGTATACTAATGCAACATGTTAAAAAAATAATCATAATCAGCTGGGACAAATCATAATTATTTCTGGAGAAGAGGTTTATTGTCTGTTGAAAAATTTCAGTCAAGATGATGGATGTAGCAATATAAATTGGGGAACAAAATTCATGGCCTGGTGATCACTGAAATTTTGGGTTATGTTTACCTTCAGTTAGATCTATAGGCTATAGGTGTAGTCACACACACACACACACACCTAAGAATACATTTCAGAAGCCTTCTCCCATTTGAATCAACCATATAGGCACAACAGAAAGACTCATACTTGGAAATGTAAACAGTTGTCACGTTCGCAGAACTTAGGCACAGGAGATGGGCGAGTCTAATGTGCAAAAGGGGTTTTTAATACAATAAGGTAA
>JABJVR010000103.1:5844452-5866646 GCA_025773905.1 Chitala chitala | reverse complement strand
TGTGGCCCTGTACAGAGTGCACCCTGTCTTGTTCCTGGGATAGGCTCCAGGTGACTTGTGGCCCTGTACAGAGTGCACCCTGTCTTGTTCCTGGGATAGGCTCCAGGTGACTTGTGGCCCTGTACAGAGTGCATCCTGTCTTGTTCCTGGGATAGGCTCCAGGTGACTTGTGGCCCTGTACAGAGTACACCCTGTCTTGTTCCTGGGATAGGCTTCAGGTCACTTGTGGCCCTGTCCAGAGTACACCCTGTCTTTTTCTTGGGATAGGCTCCAGGTGACTTGTGGCCCTGTCCAGGGTAAGCAGATGGAAGATGAATGAATGAATAATAATGCAGGTGTTCTAATTTAAGGTGTTTAAAAGCTCATTATAGTGCTACTGAGCCAAATTTTCAGGCCCTGAAATAAACCTGTGTTATACATTGATGTATAAATTATATCAAAGTAATATACACCTGTGTGCTCTATAGCTAAGATTTTTGAGAGAATGAAAAAGATTATATATAGCTGTTTTTAAAAAGTTAATTTAAAACATACATTTTCATTACTTAGTCAGAGTTGCCTTAGACACACATGATGAAAAGCATGAGAATATTTAATGTGAAATGTGACAATCCTTTGATACTGCTGATGTTGTATCCAAACTATGGAAAACCCAAATTTGCCATGCTTTCACGCAGATTTTCCACTTGTGACAGTTAGCAATAGGGTTGCTCAACCCTCAATGCAGAAATATGCTTATTCTCATAAGTAATTATGTAATACTTTGTCAAATAGATGCAACACGAGCTGTAGTTTCATTTAATCCATTATGTGTACATTAATTTCTTCATGTTCATTTGACAAAAACCCTGTTAGCATTTCCTTTTTTTTCCCCCACAAGGTTTCTCTACAGTCAATGAGCTGTTCTTGTTGATAATTGTGGTTATGGGACTTAGTTATCATAACTGTACACGTAAATTTAGGCACTTACACCATTTTCCTATCAGGTGCCAAACCACCAGTGAACAGCAGATAAACACAGTTTGCTGTAAGTAAATAAAACTGGGCAAACATGTCTTTGTTTTGGAATTTCTTTGAAGATAAATGTAGCGATTTGTCAACCAATAACAGTGCAGTCGTTCTAAGGCTGGAGCATGTCTGTTCTGTTATTCTTTTTTTCCCCCTCATGCCTGTCATACAATTCATACACCTTGGTCAATGTTTATACAAGCATGTATATTCTCAGAAGGCAAACATGTGCCTTGTCCAGGGGCTTATTCAGGGCTGACCTCCTGCTGACACTGATGTCAGTCTTCCTGTTCTGTGGAAACCCCAGAATCATTCAGGGTCATAGTTCACTTGTTTCGTACTCGTGGCTCAGCCACTGTGCTCAAGTCATTGATGTGTCATTTGTCAGAGGATCAGTTGCACTCAGGTCGGCAGTGTGTAATTTCTTAGAAGATCAGCTATGCTTGGTTCATTAGAATTTTGTTTGTCAGAGGATCGGCTGCGCTCAGTTTGTTAGTGTGTCGTTTGTCAGAGGATCGGCTGCGCTCAGTTTGTTAGTGTGTCGTTTGTCAGAGGATCGGCTGTGCTCAGTTTGTTAGTGTGTCGTTTGTCAGAGGATCGGCTGTGCTCAGTTTGTTAGTGTGTCGTTTGTCAGAGAGGGTCCCTTAATTTTACATTCCCATGATTGCATATTTTGCAGATTGCATTTGCTTTTATACATCTCATTTTGACCTGCATGCATTACAAATGATTGACAAGAGCCTGGCAGATGAACAAATACAACAAATACAAAAACTTACAGTTTGTTACTGTTTAAGTGTATTCCCTCTACCACTGGCTTGTGTCACAGCTTAGTTCTCACCTTTCTCTTCTTAGTATCATCTAAGCTAGGGGTCTACAATCTTCACTATCAAAAGAGCCGTTTTTGGTCCCTCCCCCATTACAGGGAATTCTACTGCAGAAGGGTGAAAGAGCCGTGTGCAGCTCCAGAGCCACAGGTTGCCGACTCATGATCTAAGGAAACTTGTTTAAAATTCATAGCTGCCAGTGTTTTTACATGTGGTTTCTCTAATTGTCAGTCACACACCTCCAAACGGATCATTTGAGTCACTTCAGTTTGATCCAACAGATAAATCAAAAGGTTTCCTATTACTTTTATAGTTTTTTTTTGTTTTTGTACAAAAAATTACATTATGTGTTTGAACCTTTGTGGAGACAGGACATGTTGGGGGTGGGGGGCTTTGTGTCATGATAAGAAGTCCCTGACTTCTGGTTAGTTTTTTTTTTTTTTCTTCACTCAATGGTTCTGGCTGACACTCTTGCTGATAAATGGGGCATGACTTCAGGTATGTGTCCCTGCAACTTTCCAATTGGTTAATTTGTATTTATAGGGGAATTCCACCCTATCAGTAGGGGACTTGTGCTAAATAAGTCAATTATATTACATATTATATAGAATGTGTACAGACAGCTTTCCACTTGTTTGTGATCTTAGGATGTCACTGAGACATTTGTTCCGCACGTAGAGAGCAGAAAATGAGTCTTCAGTAGTTTACTGGTGTTCATGTTGGCTTCAGTATTTTACGCAGTGTTTATTCCTGTTTGACCCCTGTCAGCAGGAAGCTCTATAAAACAGCACTGCAGTGTTGTGATACTCATTGAAAAGTTGTGTACAGATTGCAGTTTCAAAGCCTCCATTTTTCCCTGTGCTCTTGTGTGCAAAATGCAGTGTATATATTCGGTATTATTAAGAATCGTCCAATCTGGAAATTGTAATGAAGATAATTGTACAATTGCGTCTGTCTTCAATGACACCCTCACTTAATTACCTATGCATATTACATCATCTTTCTGTGCTTTCCTAATCCAGGAAATGTCTGGAGAAATATATCAACAGATCAGCTTTCCAGTTCAGTTTCCTGTTAAATAAAGAGCATATCTGTAGTTCTGCTGGTTAACTTTGTTTCTCTGAAAAGTCACAGTGGCAGAAGTGCAGTTCCACAGCTAACAAGCAAATGTGCTTTTAATGCGGAGATGGATGGCAGTATGTTTTTGCACAGACGCAGACACTGCAATTATGAAGATCTAATGAGGTTCTTCGTGATCAGGACGGCCACTGTGTGAAGAGCATCTTCTCACTGGGGGTGATTCTATGCTATATAGGATAAGCGAGGGATTTGGAGCAAGCCTGCAGATTTATCCAGCAGTCACCTAAGGCTGACACGAAAAGGACAGCTCTGTGTGCAGGTCAGCCCTGTCATCTAGAACAGAACCTTTGTCAGATTACAGACTGGGTCGGCCTCTCTGATCCTTCTGCCGTTGCCGCCCCTTTGAAAAACCAGGTTGCTTTACCTTTCACAGCTGACTGGTTCTACGCCCCTGTCGACCCCTGTCTCCCCCCTCCCCCAACCCCAACTCCAGCACCTCCACCCCCCAGCTCATAAGAACAGGGCCAGCCCAGCTGGAACCAGGTGAGCCAGAGCTTGCAGAGACACATGACTGTTTAACTCAATTAACCCTTTTTATTTGACACTGCATTTTATATCTCCCTGAAGACGCCTGCCTTTAACGGCTCATTCCAGAGACTCCACAGTAATTGAGTTAGAAACGGGTCACGCTCTCAGTCTCTCCAGTCATACATGGTAGAAAACAGAGGAGATGTTAGCGACTCGAGTCACATTATCCCCTGGCCACGCTTGGAGCTACACAAGAGGTTGCTTTTAATGCTGCGCTGGAGCCCAAGTGCACAGGTCCCCTCTCAGAGTTTGTGAATGTAAAACACAAAACGCACATGGGCGCAGACATTCAAACGCGCTGTCGTGCATTCAAATAACGCACGCATCAGGAAACATCACGCTGGCTCTTTGCGTCTGCTGACGCCGCTTCAGACTGGCGTGAGTGACGACAGTTGCGAAACTGCTGTCCGGGTTCACGTTTTACTGTCGCAGGGCACGTCAGAACACTTCGTTTGTCTGTATCTGTTGCGCTCACCTTCAGGCCGTGTTGCAGAGGTATTTCAAGAGGAAGTTGTGTAAGCTTGTCACCGGCAGGCACAGTGCACAATGTGCTGTGTGTTGTTTAGTTGTAAAAGCAGTTACATTTGGACAGTAAGCTGAGCTGAGATCTACAGTGACTCTCATGTTTTCTGCTTTCTTCATTAAGTCTCCTTTGGATAACAGTCTAACTGTCCTTAGTTGCTGAATTCTATATGTTTTTGAAGGGCTTTTCAAATGTCCTTTGAATTCTCCCTATAGTGTGGATGTTGTTTCCTAGCTACGAGAATTTGTGCTTAACTGTTTCATTTGTCCTTTGGCAACTGATGCTTTAGCAGATATGATATGTGAGTTTTTTTAAGCTATTGTATTTGTAGGGAAACCACATATTGTAACTGATGTTTATTTGGTGGCAGAAAGAGAGGATTACAGGCAGCACTTAAAAGCACTGCTCACATGTCCAGTACAGAAACACGAGTTTCATTTAAGCCGAGACGAGAACCTTTTCCGCCATTTCCCCAGTGTGTTATCAAAGAGGCACATTCAGAGCACAAAGGTTTTGCAGATGGATTCATTTTGAAAAAGAAACATAGAAATGGCTTAAAGGAAGAATGTAGAGGCATCGTCAGACAACATGCACCTGATGCGATGCATGTTGTTTGTTCCTAATCCAAAACATATTTTGGTTTGTAATTCACTGTGTAATTGCATGGGTGAACCATTATATTAAATAATCGTAAAACTACAGTGAATGCAGTTATGTGGTGCACGAGTAAAATTACACATCCGCTTATCGGCTCAGATCTAAGTTGCGGTAGGGCGTTATTTAAAGTTAACATGTTGAGCTCTGCGAGGGTTTTGGGCAGTCTGTGCGATGTAAGGCTGGATGTGGAATGAACCTCAGTTCAGGTTTTATTGGTCTAGACCCCTGCCGGTCCTTGACGTTTGTGCTGGGCGTGGCATGCAGTTGCACAGTTCTGCCTTTAGCCCAGGCCCTGCAGCTGTGGCCTGGCTCAGACTTTGGACACTTATGTCGTCCACTTTTACAGTCCTGGGTGGCAGAACGCAGACCAATAAAAACTTTTTTTTTTAAAAGGTTTTAAATAGGGGGAATTGGGTGGGGATGGGACTCTGGATATGTGTCTGGATCATGAAAATGCTAAATTTAGTTGACAGATTTTGCACTTCTCACTCAGGTCTCTTGACAGAGGTTCAAATCTCTTTTAGGGGTTCAAATCTGTAATTTTACTACCTGCCTGTGGGTCTGGTTGCTGTACAGTGATAGTTTCCTTTCTCTAATCAGATCTGTGTTACTCCTTAGCGGCCATATCCCACTTACATAAATACCGTGTTTTTACTGCATGTCGCACTTATTCTTGTCATGCTAAGCAGCGGTGTGGCACGTCTCTGTGCATTTGGCCCCCGTTCGTGCCCTGCCCAGATTCTGTACGTCTGTGCTTGCCCACACGGCGCACTTGAATATGATTACATGACACCGTGGGCCTTTTAATTCCCGTTTCCTCCTGTTCTCACCACTGTACAGGCTCCGTACTGTCCCACCGTCCCACGCGGCGCAGCGTTCACATCGTGATGCTATCTCAGTTTTCTCTTTCAACCATTAATCACATGATGTCTGTGCTGGCGAGAGGGAGTTTGTTTACTCTATGTCACATGGGCCATTTGCCATTTTTAGCAGCACATATTAAAGTGTGGACATTGAGGACAACTTTTGAGTAGGAATTCTAAACATGAAGTGCCTTTTCTGCACAAACAAACAGGCTGGCGGCCGGTAGCAAGAAGCTTAGTCTAATCCTTTGATTCGGATATGGAACGACTTTGTTGTAGGGAAAAAGAAAAAAAAAAAAGTCTGGAGCTCAAAGCAAAGTCCAGGTTGACAAAAACAGTTAGTTTCCGTTGTTTTAATGAGACTTAAAGACGAGATGCAGGAGTCGTACTTGAGAGGCATCTTCGGTTTCTTGAAAGCAATTTCTTTTTGATATACTTTTTTTGAAGTGAGCCTTTAAGGAACTGGGCTGCAGTTTTGCTTCCTGTCGGCATGCTTGGGTTATAATTGCAATACTTTGCTGGCATAAATGGAAGAGGGAACATGAGAAGACAACAATATTGCTGCTACATTTGCAAGGCTTAGTTCCGTTTTACACGCACATGTGCTTTTCATGACAAACTACCTTTAATGGTACACAAATACGTTGCTCTGCTTGAACTAATTTAGTGCGTGAGACGCTCAGCTGGGCCGTGAGACGCTCAGCTGGGCCGTGAGACGCTCAGCTGGGCCATTTCAACAGCACCGCGTCGATGTCTTCCTTGCTCTGAGTACAAGAAAGTGCCGTTCTCCTGATTTTATTTTTCAGCAGCCTTTGTTCTTTCATGTCTTGTTATCTCTTAATCACTGACTGAGAAGAGGAAGCCGGGAAGGGGGGGGGGGTGTACTAAGAGCAGAGGAGAGCTACGAACAGCGTGTTGACCTTGCCTGAAAGTGGGATGGAGAAAGACGACAGGGAGAGCCGAGTCTATGAAGAACAAACTGCAAGGCAAAAAGTGTGCGAGCGAATTGCCCTCTGTTAGTTCCTGGGTTGGGGACCCTGCTCGTGAAGTAATCAGCTACGTAGGACTGAACGGCAGGAGAGGGCCACTGGTTTGCTGGAAGTGGCTCTGGGGTCGCCACACTGGTACCAGAAATCAGTTTTGTGTACTTCCACGCCGTTGTTTGTCAAACGAATACACGTGCGCACACTCCCGGAGAACACCACAAACAAAAAGCAAAACACTGACGTTTTATTCTGAAGTAACGCTCACTCTGAATTGTGTGAACCATTAAGACTTAGCCTACCTTGCACAAAATTTACTTGTACAAACATTACTTATGCGATTCAGTGAAGAACTACGTTCTGTGTCATACTGTATATTTTACAGATTTCAATCTGTTAACTAACTTTTTAATGATTAAATTCAGGTGCTGATCATGTGTAGTTAAGCATGCTTGATTTTCTCTTTTCTAAAGTCAAAGGAAGCAAAGACTGCAACTACAGTCATTCAGTGTCTCCTATGACCTACATCCATGTCTCAGCCATTTCCACACATGACCATTGAACAACCCTTTTTGCAGTGTCTGTAGTGATCTGACGGTCCTATAAATCCTGATTTGCTAACATCTTAGCCTAATTGGGGGTGTCCTCCACTGCACTCCAGCGCAGCTGGGGTTTAGAAAGGTAATGCCTGGCCTAATCAGTATCAACTGTCTGCAAATTACAAACACATGCTGCTCATTGAGACAGCATGGTCTCGGAATCCTGACCAAACCGGCCGAGTTCCCGTGTTGTCCGTTTTGCTGGAGATGGTCAACATGAAGCAGACCTCCCTGTGTATGGTGCTTTGAAACTTGGTTGCTACTTTAGTTTGGTTGGCCCTAGACAAGGACATTGTTTTATTTTTTCTGTAATTCACACCTTGTGAAATGCAATGCTTTCAAAGTCCTGATGTCAGTTCCCGTCTTCTCGGGGCATGTTTTGACATTGCAGAGTTTACACCTGTTAAAAGTTTCTGTTTATCCAGCACTGTCACGGTCCTTCTGATGAGTCTTATCATTTCCTATCAAAACCTGCTGACATTTAGCATGGCTCCATGTTTGATTGCACTTACCGGCATTACCTTGACGTTGCTGCAACATTACAAAAGCGTTTCCTGCTCCCCGAGTGGCATCGTGCCAGCACGACACTGCAGATGTTGAGGGCGTAGCCTTGGAAACTTCTTCACGGACAAATGAACCAGTCCTCGTTTCTCCCGTGATGGTTTCATCGCGGAGCTCTGCACGCTCTGAAAATCAGCAGTGTCAAGTTTTAATCTCAGCTTCAACAAGAGGAGCAGCTGCTAAACTTTCCAACATTTGTGTCCATAAACATTCAGCTGTACGTGAAAGCGTACAGCTTTGAAAATGCAAATTAGATCACCAAGGACAAACCAGCCACAGACAAGCACGGTCCTTGAACTGTTCTGTGGCCAACAGCAGAACTGCTTTTCTAAGAAGCTGCACAAAGATATGGGCGTGATTTAAATCAAGGGGGGAAAAAAGACGTCCATTTCCTATAGTAATGCATAAATCCGTCGCTTAATTTCCAGTCAGGATGTGCTGCATGTTTTTTGTTGTAATTTGGGAACTAGAGGCATGTGTTAATATGGGTCTGATGGCTGTAGTTGCAGCTCTGCGTGAGTTCATAGCGAATGAGTAAAATGCATTTTTCATTTTTCTTGTTCCCTGATTTGCTGATGTGCTGATTCAGCTCCCTGTGAGGCACAGGTGATGCCCCCCCCCCCCCCTTTGTGGAGGTCTGAGTTACAACTCTGAGTCTGGCTCAGCTTCTAGGTGGAGCTTTGCATTCCTTGTTGGACGTCCTTGCAGCTAATCGACAAACCAGACGGGTCATATGAGATTTCTCAACGAGAGACATGTCCTCAGATGCGTTCTGGAGCAAAACAAGCGCCTGTGTTCCTTGGCAATGTCAAACGGATATACCTGTGAACGCTTAATTTATATTCCTGTTCCTAAGGATGTGCTCTTAAGTCTTGGGTCTCTCCGAGCTTAGTGCTTAGCACCAAAATTATCTGCCATCGGCATGTGAGGCTTTCTTTGTGAGGTTATCCGTGAAATCGCGCTTAAGCCCTGTGTTTACATGCTTGTGTGTGCTTCAACATGCCGTCTCCCGTCCTTGAGAATACGAACGCTGCGATTCTCTTCTGTCACAGCGAAATCGAGCGCCACGGCCTTTTATATGCTCTAGTTGCTTAACGTATTTTCTAAAAGTATCCACAGTGTTCTGGGCAGCGCAGTCTCTGTCCGTGTATTTCTACTTCCTCTCTTTCCTTCCCTGTTTTTCCTCCTTTTCCTTTGTTATCATTCCATCTTGGTTCATCGTGTCACACCTCCACCTGTCGGCACATACTTTATCCTTTTTCATTGACAGGGATGTGTCATTTTCCTTACTGGATTGCACAACACCATCAGTGATGCTGTTGTTAGTATCACTTTCCCATGATCACCAGATTCCACGCCTGTCTGCGTTTCTGCTCATACTTATTACTTCACGTGTAGTTGTTGGGAAAACTTTGACTGCAGCATGAATGTTTTGTGGATTTTGGATGCGTGCTTCTCATTGCAACAGTCAGGAACATGTCCAAAATGCAGACACATCACCAGCTTTCTTGGCTCAGGATGGTTCTCCTGCTGCCCGGAGAACCCCCTGCTGCCCTGAAGCCCAAACCACCAGCATTGGACAAACATGGGGCCTAGATTATGGCAGGGCCCCTGAATGCAGGCACTAGTACAACATCATGGCAGGGCCCATTTCTGAGCAACCAGCCCTAGCAGCAAACACCTTAGAGTTACCTGGGAAATACTGTTCAGTGTGTGTCGGAGAAGTAAATCATGTCTGCAATCATCCTGACTGTGAAGAGTGAACAGAAATAGCTTGGAGCTGGTTGGGGGCCTTTATCCATATAAATGTTGCTTATTTACTTATACTTTCAGATAAGTAAATGTCACTGAGTGTTTTTTTTTTTTTTAAACCTGTAACTATTAGTGTAAAATTCCCATGAATCCTTTTTTCCCCTCTTGATACAGCATCCATGGCAGACCTTCTATAGCTGCCGTGTCACTAGGGAAATCGTTCCTTTGTTTTCTTGTTACCAACCAGTAAGTAGGATTGAACATACAAGGCGCTACACTGACTATGCCTTTCCTTGGTCTGTCCAGAGCCTTAGGACATGTAGCCTGTCAACTCGAGGGCTGTCCAGGAGGTGGATTCAAAGTTCAACCTTGGCATCAGTTGTTACTGAAATATAGGCAGCTCCCGCTCTGGCTATGAACAGGCGTCATAAAGTTCTTGCTATTAAATTTCTCTCTGGTTTTATGATGTCGTTAGTTTTAGTCTCTGTAAATGTATTCCCACACTGCCTGTGCTCTGCTAAGCGACGTGACTCATTATAATTGTGTTTAGGTTTGTATTCAGTAAGCAGGATATTTAAGTGAAAACCTGCAAGGTGCTGGAGGTATATTTCAGAGGAGGACAGGAATTCAACAGTTATATGCCTGAGGCCAGTCTGCCATGAACGTTTGTGTCATGGCATACCCCCTGCCAAACCTACCATTGAATCAAAAGAGTGCCCCCCTCATACACCCACACATACAAACACACTGTTGGCGCCGGTCAGGCCCCAGCTGTTTGTCTGCTGACCATGCATCGTTACAGCTTTTTATCTGCTCAGTTGACTTCATCTTGATGCCTTTGACCTGGCGTGTGGTGTGTGAATCATGAAGTCTTCACTGAAGGCTGGACCTGTGGGTGGGCTTGGATTTGCTTCGGCAAGCACTTATCTGGTTCAGCGTGTCCTTAACAGAGACCAGAAAAGATGCCAGAAGCCAGCATTCTGGTGCTTTCATAGTCTATCCAGGTTTGACCTACTGATCTCCTCTCATGCAAACTTGCTGTAGAAAACCTGCAAAGCTATAGATACCACAACTTTGCAAATCTTAATTTTTGCAGTCTATGTATAATATTGTCTAAAATTGTAAATAAACTGATTTTGACCAAGAATAACAGTTTTGCACAAACTCCAGCATTGTTCATTTCAGATTGCAACCATGAACGATTTGAATAATAAACAATTAAAGTATAATTCTTTCCCCCTTCTTTCCATGTGTGCTGCTGTGAAACCTCCAAATTTTCCAGCCAGTGTCATTTTGCAACATGACAGACATGAACAATTAGCACTTTGAGGATGCTTGTAGCCAGTTTAACGGCAACAGTGGATTTCCACATTTCATTTCACTGAAAGTCAGACACTGGGAAAGCTGGAGTGTTTGTTCTGTCTTCAGAATTCAAGCTCTTATTTGCCATTTGCACATACATGGGCATGGGAACTGTGCCGTTCTCTCTGTAAAGGTCTTTTAGCGAAGGCCAGTGGGACAGGTAGAACATAGACATGGGTGGGAAACATTTCAAGCTACACAAGAAAGTCAATAAATACCACAAACAGCAGATAACAATGGTTGTGTATGTCTGTGTGTCTGTCTGTCTATAAAAAGTCCAAATTTCATGTTCTGTAGTGTCCTTGCATATGTCGACCTTCACTTGAGTTGTTCCTCTCAGTGGCAGCTGCTAGCTTTGTGTGAGGCAAGGGTGCTTTGGAATCATGCAGCGTTTCGTACCTGACAAGGTTAAGAGTCTTCACACTGTCGCTGGAGGTGACTCACAATTCTGTTGGGGGGAAAAAAATTACCTCTGACCACACCTATCATGTTCATGTAGGCGTCCTGAGATCTGCTTGTGAAGTGTCTGGAATTGCGTGGGCTCTTAGCATCTGTACAGAACTTCAGCCTCCTACCCCCCACAAGACCCTCCCCCCGTCAGCCCCACCCCTGTTTCCTGCCATGCTCCTCTGTGGAAATCAGACCCCAGTGCTGCTAGAACCTTGTTTTTCTTGGCAGCGCCCAAGAGCAGACACTCACAGAGGTGCCGGAGTGCACCCCCCACCGCCACCTTAGCTCAGCTTCTTCACTCTCCACTCTCTCGTGAATAACATCCCACCCCCACGCCCCCATAACAGCACTCTCATTGTGCCAAAAGGTAAAGGGTGTTTGTTGAAGATTTCAGCATTTTCTTAATATATGATGCCCTCTTGGCAAACTGCAGCTTGGTAGAAAGGCTCAAGGAATTCGTGGTTATCAGGCCATTTTTGGCAGTGATGTTTTAGCCCCGCCACCTCACCACGTACATATTTTAATGACATTTAAACAACTCCAGATGCATTTTTGAAAAGCAAGTGAAAAGCTGTATTTGAATGGCTAGTTTCTCATCCCTTCTGGTCCTCAAGCAAAGATTGAACCTGGTTCTTGTGCCCATGCATTGAGCTAATCAATTAATATTTTACCTCTGCTTCCATCTGGACCACACATAGTTGAAGTGCACTTGTGATGACGATTTATTTAAACAGTTGCCATATTAGTGCCTTTGGTAAGTGCAGCAGTGCTTCCAGGTTTCAAAGCAGGCATACAGTGGGTCGGTCTCATTGCAGAGGCCATGTTTTCGCAATCATTTCTCCTTTGTAAGAAGAGAGTTGCCCAAAACAGTACTACTCATTACGTGTAGCGTCCTATTTACATATCCATGACTCCAAAAGCAACTTAGGTCAACTACAGATGTTGGCACATGTAGTCAAGATTATTAGAACGAAAAAACATTCCATGTGTATGTTGAACTTGAAGACCTTATATTAGCATGTGAGCACAGATTACTTAATTGCCTGTCCTTCTGGAAAGCATGAACGACCGTGCTTGCATTTGCATGTGTGCATGTTTGTGTGTGGAGTGCACTGAAGATTGAAGCAGTGAGATCACCGGTAAAACTGAAACAGTTCCACATCCGAGAAAAAACAGGGGGGTGAAAATCCAAGTTGAGTTTTAGCTGTAAAGTGCCTGTGTGGCCAACAGCTTTTTGCATAATTAAAAACCTTTCACTACTACAGAGTGGGAAAAAAAACCACTGAATCATCTTCTCAACCTTGGTGTATGATATTCTTGTATTCAGGAATCCCTTCTTTCATCCTTCTTACCTACAGCAGAGCTGACTTAAAACCCACACGTGTGTTTGCCAAGTTACCGGGTAGAAACAGCTTCTGCTTCTCGGCCGAACGGCGCTCGCTGTTTCCATGGTGATAGCTAGCGGTGGGAGCTAATGAGGATGCGTACACAGCGCGGTTGGAGTCATTGCACATCACCTCCTTGTTTACAAACAGTCGGGCCTCATAAAAAGCCATCCCCCCCCCAACTTCACCTCCAGGACTCGACTTTTAATTTTCTGTGTTTTTCTTTTCAGCTTTAATGTGTACATGTGTTCTCTCTCACGGCCAGAAAGGAATAATCACCTTTTTTATAATGTTCATCGTCATGATTAAATGCATCCAGATTTTTTAAGCCACACAGCACAGTGTTATTGTTGCAAGTCACAAGTTGAGAAAGATGAACACAAAGTAAAATGAACTCGATAAACATTGTGAATAATATTGTACTTGTGGACTTATCAAGGTTTGATCCTTCTTAGCTTTTGTCTTGTGTAAAAAAAAAAAAAAAAAAAAAAGACAAATCTTTGTTTAAAAAGACACGTAACCAAACAAGGGCTGTGTAACATGTCAAGATGTGGCTTAAATGGGGATAACGTTAGATCTTTGTGAAACACAGCAGATACTGTCTGAAAAACCCTCAGTGAGACAACGTGGACAGTGTCTGAACACAGTCTTAGTGATCCAGTGGGTTCTGTTTGAACACAGCCTCAAGGATGCAGTGGATACCGTCTGTGTGAACACAGCCTTAGGAACACAGTGAATATCTTGTCTGAGCACAGCGGGTACTGTGTGAACACAGCCTCGGTGATGAAGCTGTCCCTGTACTCCCTGTTGAGCGAACAGGTGAAACAGCAGGCATGAGGCACTCCTGAGTTGCCTAGCGCGTGTGTCCTTAATGTGGGCCAAATGAAGAGCCTCTGTCTTCTGTTCATGTCCAATTAGACGTGGCCTTTGTTTCCAGTGCAGAACAGCTGCATGGGCTCCCTCTGGTTTGTTCTGCAGTGCTCAAGTGAAGGAACGGATAGCCAACGGCAGCACATTTGGTGTAGCATGCAGATAAAGAGCAGCGCACTATATTAACAGGCTACCTTTTAATTTTCAGACAGCACTGACACCCCAATCACTTCTGAAACTGTGTGTCTCCTGCAGTAATGCTGAATGAACAACAAACCTTGGGCTACGAGGAGGTACTGAGGAGTGAGTCAGTTTTTAGACTAACCTGTCTCATGAGTGATTTCAACAGCAAAAAAACAACTCTTCAAAAGTCACTTTTGTTTGTCGTTTCTGCATCTTGTGTATGCTTGGCAGCTTGCTAAGCTGTACCATAGAAGAGGTGAGACCTCCAGCGATTACTTTATGTTCCCACTGTGGAGCTTGCAGCCCCTGCACTTGCCCGAAATGAAGAATTTGTTTTGAATGATGGGGATTGGAGTGGGAATGGATTTGTCGTTTTCCTGACGTTGTGCTTGGAGTGACAGCCAGAAGGCCAGACGTCCTCAGCGCAGCGGGCTGTACTTTAGCGTCATTGTCACCGCGGTTTTGTCGGTAGTGAGGTACTCAGAGCAAGAGCGTGGCAGTGAGGCGCTGGCCGGGCCCTGCAGGAGCCTGATCTGCACTATATTTAAAGCTGCGGACAGACGCGTCTCGCCTGTGGACAGCCTCGTTCCCGCTGCCGACGGCCTGTGGCCACGGAGCACTGCCCCTGTCAGCACCGCTGGGGCCCTCACCACGGCTTTGCCCGCCTCTGCCAGGCGGTCGGTCGTGCCGGAGCCTGTCGCCACTGAGACTGTCACAGCAGAGTCATTTAAAGTGGCATGGAGTTCAAGCTGAAGACGGAGGCCTGAAGATGGGTCTGTGCAGGTAGAGCTGCAGAAGAGTGCAGCGAATGCAGGCAAGTCAGCTCCAGTTAGGGTTCAAGCAGCAGCCTCAGTAAACTGAGTGAATATACAGCAATGAACAGCATTACTACCAGTCTAAGCGACGAAATCTGCCTTACAGCATAACATCCCATTCATTTTCTCTTTTCATTTATTAATTCAGGCCATCAGTTCTGCATACTACTACTACTACTACTGCTACTACTGCTACTATTACTGCTACTACCACTGTTACCACTACTGCTACTATTACTACTGCTACTGCTAATATTACTACTGCTGTTACTATTGCTGTCACTACTACTGTTACCACTAGCATCAGTAATGCTGCTACTACTGGTACTACTAATAACATTGCTATCGTTACTACCACTGCTGCTAGTTTGCTGTTGTTCTTATTATTATTAGTACTATTACTACAATTACTACTACCACATGCTATTGCTACTACTAGTACTGTTTGTAATAACGATGTCATGGATCCCATAATATTTGAAACCTGACTTCTTAAACTTGAATGAGTGGGTAATACATTAGCTTTTGTATGTTAAGTCAAATTTTGGAACTAGGCAGGTCTGTAAGATGGTGTCCTTAAAAGTTAATGTCATTCGTAGTGTGTAAAGCCTTGGCAGGAGTTCTTTGAGACTGTATAAACAGTGTGTCATGGTAACCTCGAGTGTGGTTCTCACTCTGTAAAGCTGTAGGAAAAGAGGATGCTATATGAACTGTGGGCCTCTCTCTCTCTCTCTCTCTCTCTCTCTCTCTCTCTCTCTCTCTCTCTATCCCCCCTCCACAGTGCAGCCTTGTGCTGTTCTGTTCCTGTCTAATCCAACTTGGAAGGAAAGTACAGCTTTAGGGATATGCAAGACATTCTGACTTAAACTTGGCCAGTTTCTTTGGCTTGTACTGGCAGTGAAACTCCATGTAAACTGGTCCAGAGTTGTCTTCGTATGTGACTGTACCGATTGCTCTGTATCACTTTCTGTGTAGTGTAACGTGACACATGAGGTCACCATTGCCATATCAGTGGGACCGCAATGAAAACCTGTCCACTGAATACTCACTCTTTTTCAAACGCAGACAGGCAGTGAGGAATACTTCAGCAGGGTCCAAGCCAAACGCAAATTAGATTTATGTTTCTTGGTTAACGCTCTGGAATCAGTGGGATCTTTTGCATACTTACGGCTTAATGGTTTGATTGTGGTGGAAAGAAATCTTGCAGTATCGTTTTATAAAGAACATAACTGAAATACAGAGTCAATGACATGCAGTTTGTATCCAAGCCTTTCAGGAACCAGAGAGAGGATGGAGTATGTGAGAGAGCCGAAATGAGTCGGCGAAAAATCGAAAGAGGACATCTGGTTGGGATGAAGAGGGTGTAGATTAAATTGGTAAAAATCTCAGTAGATTGTAGCCCAGTGAGTCAGAGATGTGGAGTCCACGTTCCCCCATCACTGAATAAAAGACAGTTGTTGGGACTCAGTCCAGCTTCAGATGGCCTTGTTTTTTTTCCATAGACCAAAGCGTGCAGGAAGAACAGAAACGGATCCATACAGCATTTAGACAGCAGAACAATCACCTGAAAGCAAGCCGATTTCCTCCTCAAAACTGTCCCTAGAAAATTGACGCTCTTTTAAAGCTTGTTTTTCTTGGTCTCTTTTCTCCCCAGGCAAAACTGGGACCGCTCCTCAAAAGCACTCACGAACAGACACACAAGCAATCACGTTCTGCTTTTGCCCATCAGCGGCTGCATGCACAGGTGTAGCCTGCCCCGCTTTGCACGCTCCACGTGGCTACAGCCACTGGAGGACATATTGTGACAGCCTCTTAGAGGAGCCCTGGCTTTTGGAGAGCGTGTGGAGGGTTTGCAGTGAGCTGTTTTCACCTCTCCCCTGCCATACTCCTGCAGTGTTGCGACATTGTAACTTGCTGTCGCTTTAACAATGCACTTGATTACTGGCTCAAACTGATGTGTATCTTTATTCTCCCATGTTGCTGATACAAAAGACTCATTTACTGCGTGTTGATTTATTCTTGCGTTGTTTGCTTTTTGCAATAATAGAGACTTAGGGTGTACTGAGTTACCCTTCTGCATAATCCAGAATGGTGCAGAATGTCCAGATTCTCTGTAGCTACAGGAGGTGACCACAGACGAATTCTCCTGCAGTGTACGCAGCATGGAAAGCCCATATATGGTGCTGCAGATCAGGGGAATATGTGCAGGTAACTGAGGAAGGGTCTGCTGGTTTTTAAAGGTGGCGATAAATTACAGTTGCCATTTTTGCTGTGCCAGTGGACCCCTGGAGACAGTGAGACATTCCACAAGTTCCAGCATTCAGATCCCCGTGTGGCAGTTTTGCCTGCTAGTCTACATGAGTCCCGCCCATTGATAGGTTCCATGACAGTCTAGAGACACATGAGGGCGTCAGCTGGCCAGTGGTGATGAGTCTGACTCTGCAGCCCCTGATCTGTGCTTGCAGAAAGCATGGAGGAGAAGAAATGTGTTACTTCATGGCTGGAGTTCTGAAGGGCACAGGAGCTTCTTGACTGATGTGTGGAGGAGGATGAGAAAGGCATGATAACACAGCTCATCACTGTCAATTAAATTAAGAAAGTCCTATTGTTTACTTTACAGGACACTGAAACATGCCGCTTGTACGTCTCTTCATTGCCATAATGCTCGCGTTTCTTCTCACAAAATGTCAGGATTTTCATATCTTTCTGATGGCCAAGTGACACTACGTGGAAACTGCTATTAAATCTCCCAGTGTCACGTTGGAGCTTGGTTTCACTAATCTGCGATTGTTTAGAAGATGTTTCTGATGTGAAGGTCACAGTGGTCCTTTACTTTTCTCCCAGACTGTCATTTACTTGACCAACACTGCAAATCTCTCTACAGGATTTTTCTTGTTGGTTTGCACAGACAACCAAAGATGCATGCGGCAGCTAATTACACGGCACTGCACAGTTAACCAGCGTCGTTCCATAAATTAAAGAACAACATACAACTGCATTTTTCTCACTATTTATAAACATTTTCAGCAGTGTTTGTTTTAACGGAATGTTGAGAAATTAGTCATTTCTGCAGCGTCTGCGAGAGCAGCTCCATTGAGCAAACAGAATTTATTGAAGGGTCCCTGAAGTGATTTTGTTTATGTGGACTTGAGCTGAAGCAGAGGGTTCGTATTAATACCAAGTCCTCTGGCACTTAGTGCAAACAAAGGCTGGTACAGTTGGAAGTTTAGCTTGGGCCTTCAAGATATATGTGTGTGTCAGCGCTTGCCTGTCCTGCTGGAGGGTCAAGTTTGGTTCACAGCTCTGGGTTTCCACTCTGCCTGTGCCTATGCCTGTCTGGATGTAGGTCAGACAGCGCCTTGAAAGCTGCGAATCGGGCCCGATCGTTCAAACAGTCCGTTAAATAAGATTCTTCATTGGATCTTTTGGTGTTTTTTTTTTTTTTTTCCTCTCCTGGGTGAATAGCTGAGACGTGGACATGCGGACAGGAAGGATACTATGGCGTCGGAGGAATTTTGGGAGAAAATTATACCTTAACTCTACTAAAAATGATCAAAAGCAGCCCCCCCCCCACATTCAATACCCAGAATTATGGTAATGTTAACTGTGCTGTCTGAAACCTGATTTTCAAAAGACACCTAATTATTTTTTTTCCACCGACAGGAAAGGTTGTAAAAAGCCACAACATCAGGATAACTAAAGAGGGAAGCGGTAGCAGCAGACTGTTATCAGCAGGAGAAGATGTGCCAAGTCATGTGGATAGTGAAGATAATTTGCAACCCGGAGCCTTTTGCCATCTGCTTTCCTTGTGGAGAAAATTTATCTTTGGCAGATTCCACCCCCCACCCCCACCCCCTCAGTGTTCCAGAATCCCCCACAGGAGACGCTGCTGGGTCCTCCACTGCGCGCCCAGCACTTCAGCCCGTGTGTCAGACGTACAGCATCGGACACCATTAGTTGTGTCTTTCAGTCAAAGCACAGTTGCGTCCGCATGGCTTACTAGATTTAGATTACTGAGCACCATACTGGAGCGCTTCCTGCAGACGCCCGTGTGTTCAGTGCCTGATTTCATAACGTGTTCGCTCGTTTATTGGTTTTCGTCCATGTATGCGGGGCAGTGGCTGGAGTTTCAGCAGAAGTAATTTTTGTGAGAGTGGGGCGCAATGTGTTCTGCGTTTCACTTGGCGACGTTGGACCCGTGCAGTCACAAACATGCTGTGCAGCTTCATTTGGAAATGTAGTGCAGCGAGGCCGTCAAATGAAAGGAAATAATTATGTTACTGTGAGATGAGAGAGTGGTGTGTTTTTTTATTATTTTGGAATTAGTTTAATCCAAATGATGTAAACTTGAGTTTAAAAGGAATGTTTCTGGACTAAAGACAAAGAAAGTTAGGTTTTGAAAGGAACACTGTCCTGTGCTGTTCCCTCCCTCTCTGTTCCTCTCTCTACCTCAGTTATTCCTTTAATAGCTGCTGCCACACAGCTGGGAAGAGTGTTAGAGAAATAAATAAATTCTAGAACATTCTAACCCCTAGAGTGCCCATGACTCAGACAGAAATATGCTTCAGTTGGGGGCAGGCTGGGGTGGAGGAGGTGGGGGGGGTCAGAATTAAATCCATGTTGCCTCTTAAAAAACACAGTCATTGTTGCAGAACTTAGACAGCCTCTTGTGGAGTTCTTTTGCCCCAAACAGAGGAAGAGGAAATTGAACCCCCCTTGAAAAAAAAGGCCTTGTCCACACCCCTCCCCCCCACACCCCCCCTTTAAGTGACTTTGTTCACAGCATGCCTGTTACTGCAATCTTCAGTCTGTCTATCATCCCGGATCCTAACAGTTTCCTAGACAAACCACTAATTATACTCCTCAAACTATTCACCTCTCTACTGTTAATTACAGTGCACTCTTGCTACTTCATATTTATTCTTATTTTCTCCTGGAAGTTGTTTTTTGTTCCCCACTCTCATTTTAATTTTCATAGCCTCTGGCTTACTTTTCCCCCCTATGTGGAGTTCTCTTTCAGTGCTGTGGGACCAAAGTCTATATAGCGTGTTTATGTAGTCAGTGAGAGGCTGACTGGCCTTTGCTCCATGCCAGCTTTGTGCTAGGTAGCGAATGGGTCCTCCTGTCCCCATCTGGTTCTGTGTGCATCACCTCGGCAGCTCCTGACCTTATAAAGGTGCTGGCCAGATTCCAGGGAAGTAGGTTCAGTTAGATGGCATCTCGGTCGTAGTTATGGCACGCCGCCGACAGTCAGAGAGGACCGTTAACTCTGACTTCATAAATTTTAATTGAATTAGAACCTGGGGAGAGTTTGGACGGGGCAGCGGCAGGCTCCTTCGTCTGCCCCGCGGTGAGGCGTCTGGCTCTGTCTCCACTGGGCCCTCTCCATGGGAAACCCTCTTCTTCAGACCCGCTGATCTCACTTCAAAGTGTCGAGACAGAAAAGGCAGGCGGGCTGTTCGTCCTTTCATTACGAAGCGATCGGTGCTAATCTGCCAGGGCACACCTGACGCCCCGCCCCCCCATCACATGACCCCATGAATGTTCCATAATCAGCACATAAAGCAGGTCTAAGCCTCTCATAGCGGGTCACGGGCTTTAACACCTCGCCCTGGCTCTCAGATCCTTTTGACAGGTTTTTTAATAGGTTAATCAGACCTGGGTTCAAACTAGGGTGCAAAGGTCCAAGGGAAGATGACAGGGCCCCAAAGTGAAGCACAATGCAGCATGTGTTAATTTGACAATGGCGACCCACTTATATGCAAGCAAGAGTCATGGTGGATCTGTAACGTATTTGTGAGATTGCAGGTTTGAGTCATCTGCCTTTGTCCCTTCTGGAAAGGTTACTAGATTTGAAAAGCAGAGTAGCCAACATGAAAGGCTATCTGCTAAAGTCCTCATTTAGAGTCACTAAGCAAAATAAATAAATGTATCATTGTTTATAAATTCTCATACAATTACTCATTTCAGAGACGTTGAAATTTATTTACAAACTAAAGGTATCCTGGGTACCTCAAATAAAGAATCATAACTCAGCAATTATCCTAAGAAAATAAAGTAACTCTTAGCAGATGTTGAGGGAGCAGTATTTCTGCGGCTACCCTCGCTAAGCGCAGTCACAAGTACACGTACAGTAAAAGGCTATTAAAATGCAAGCTGGTTTTGCTTTTCAGCTGCGCTTGGCACACATTAGCGACGCTGTCCCATCAACAGCCTTCTGCAGGCATGAACGGAGTTATTCTTTAACTCGGGACTGCGGCTTGTTAAGCTGAGAGGCGGCTTTGACGGAGCGCTCGGTAACTCCCGTCTCCGTTACAGGAAGCTCAGAAACGCGCACAGCACGAGGGAAAACGTTCAGAGGGATTAGCAGGAGCAGAATTCATCGGGGAGGCGGGCTGCCATACTTTTAGAATTCATACATAAGAGCGGAACTGTGGGAGTTATCGAGAACGATGCTGAGTGAAGTGTTCTGTAAATAAAAAGTGACAATATCCTCTTAAATGCTGTGTTTGATTTGTATTCAGCTTACATGAATGAAGTAAATTTGACAGCATATAGCGGGTGTCTATATTTATGCTCGTACTTGAATGCATATAGGTAGCGTTTGTGTGTGTTTGGGCAATTAATACTCAGGGCAGTTAGGTACAGAGAATGAGAACTTGTTTTGTGAGTTAGCTTAGTCATAGGCAGCGTGTTGTTGCTTTTCAGTTTAGTGGAAGGTTTTGGAAACAGTTGAAACTGGGTAAGCAGAAGATGTTCGCAAATGAATACCACATGGTCGGATCTCTTTCAGGCAGATGAGGTCACGTTCTCAGGAGGCAGGGCCTGACTGAACACAATGGCTCATGAGAAGATCACGCACGCGTCCCGCTGTGGTGTTTATGCCTAATGCTCCACGGCGAAGCATAAGTAGTGCGGTCCCTGCACCGTCTGCCTTTTGAGATGTTGGATGAAGAGTGGCTCCTCATACTTATGTGCCACATATACACGCACGTACACACACACACTCACACAAACACGCACACAGCATGTCCAGTGTGGTCTGGTTACATGGGTTCTGTATGGTTTGTGTGTGATGAAGGTTGCTGACAGAGATTAGCGTGTTCCTCTCCTTGTTTCTCATGGCAAAGCAGACCACTCGTGTGATTGCTGCAGCTCTCCAGCCTTCCTCTGAAATGAGCTGTTTACTTTGGGCCTTCTGCATCTGCCTGCTGTGGTCAGACTGGCTCAGCGGCTCTCAGGCCTGTCAGCCCACCCACCGTCACCGCACACACAGACGTTTACATTTATTCATTTAGCAGACACTTTTATCCAAAGCAACTTACTGTATTTCACATACAGGGATATGTGATATGTTACAGCAGTATTGGTTCTCTGCATGTAACCCATCCCCCTGGGGGGAGCAGTGGGCAGCTACGTGCGGTGCCCCGGGAGCTAGTGTTTGAGTGTCTCACTCAAGAGTACACCTGGTGGCTGGGCTGGGAATTGAATTAGGAGACTTCTGCATCCCGGCCTGATGTTCTATCCATTGAGCCACCAAGCCACATCTCTCACAGACATGCATAGACAAAGACACACAGACATGTGCACACACACATAGGCATACACAGACATTATATATATATATATATATATATATGTGTGTGTGTGTGTGTGTGTGTGTGTGTGTGTGTGTGTGTGTGTGTGTG